>ML277315.1:42105-81741 GCA_005239495.1 Nicotiana undulata | reverse complement strand
GGGCCTACCCCTCCCCCCCCTAGGGCGCCCCCCCCCCCCCCCCCCTGAAATTTCCTTTTTATTTTTAATGGATTCTGTCAACCAACGGGCCATAGCTAGCTGCTCTACTAATCGTCCGTACAACCTGAAATCATTCAATCTCTCTCTTTTTCCCCATTAACATTTGTTTTTTTTCCTTTAACATGTGTTTTAATTTATTGAGACGGAATACATACTGATTGGGTCGAGTATTTTATGGTGGGCGTTCTGGTTGTTATAGTGTATAAATATATGGATTTGATTATTACATCAAAATAAAAGGATATTAGTTGCAGCAGGGCAGTTGGAATCTCGTAGCTTCATCTGTTGAATAATTTGGATATCAATGTAGAGTAGGAGAGAGGACCGTGTCGTTTCTTTAACGCATTGACTCGTACTGAAGCTCAGATATTTAAGAGGTAACATCACTACTGAACTAGTACTTAATTCTACTCCTACAAAATGTTGGTTTTAAATATTTCGTGGTTATTTATGATGATCACCTTAGCTAAGCTCCTTTCTTTGTTCAGGTGGCGGTGAATTTTTTTTCAACCAATGCCAAGTTGCCGAACTTTATCTCAACAGAAAAACGAAACTGCAGCTATTGCATATTTGAGCAAGGTTTTAAAACACTAAGCCACTAGACTTTTGTTTACCCTCAAATTTGAATAACAATTAAACTTATACGGTGGTTTTAAGGATATGTGATTTAATTCAATACCAATTGATAAACAAAGAATTAAACATATGAATTAGACAATAAAATAAATCAAATCAGTATGTAAGCAAAGCCCCGACCTCGATTTGAGACAGTCTCAAGTTGGAATAGTAGAATAATAAAAGATGAAGCAATTCTAACGAACAGTAAGTGAAATAGCAAGAGAGTAACGAGTGTATGTATTTTTATGAGTGAATAATAATGATTACAAATGAATGAGATTCCTCTTTATATAATAGAGAAGTCCTAAATAAGGTACGCTTCTAATTACGGAAGTAAATCTCATGATTGATACCAATAACCGCTCTTGATTTGATATGTTCCGGGATTACCGCAATGATCTTCGACCGGTTACGGATATCCCGTCATTCCGTTATTATGCTCCATTCGAAGTAGGTCATACTTGGTCTCGATAGTTGTTGCCTCGATCTCAACGGTCACTTCGATTTCTAAGCATGATGCCTCATTTTCGAGCTCGGGTCCGACTCATTACGAGGCTACCCCCGATGCAACTCCCTTGCCTGGATTAAACAGTAAAATTGGGTAGGTCCGATTTTGACCTTATACAGATAGTCCCCTCGTTTTTTGGAGTGTAACGAGAAGAAACAAACTGAGATTTTAATTTAATACCTCGATCAATTATGATGTCACCCTCGTGACGCAAGGGGCGGAGGCGACTGAAGCGTCACGTCTTCAAAACTTCCCCTAATCTTCAAAAACTCTTTTACCCCCCCTTCAAGCTTATCGATTATGCCGGTTCTTCAAATCCCATTTGCTAATCTTTTCTTAAAACAACAAGTTTCGCCTCCTTATTTCTTTGACCTCATATAACAATGGCGAAAACATCAAAAACCGTTTCTCAAAAGGAAAAAGCCTCATCATCGCAGTCGGTCGGTGAAAAAACACCGGTGGAGCCACGCATCGAAGAGTGCGTTCCCGGGCCATGCGAAATCACTTGTGATTTAAAAGTTGAAAACCCCTCTTCGGTTCCTTGCCGATGCGAGTCCATGTCGAGATATATATGCTCGATAACTTAAGGCGATTTCGAGCAGGTGAACGTCCTTTTGAAAAAATACGGACTTGATCCATGGGTGGAGGCTAACACTTTGATGTCTCAGTTGCAGCAGAAGATTGAAAGGATCGAGCTCTTCCGGGGGAAGTCGATCAAGTTAAGGTTGACTGCGATCGGTGGAAGGAAAAAATGGACCACCTTGCTGCGGAAAAAGAGGCTACCTCGGCCAAGCTGTCATCGGCGAAGTTCAACTTTGGAGCACTAAAGAGAAAAGCCCAGCCCATGCCAAAAGGGTCGAAGAGCTCGAAGCTGAGCTTGCTGAGGTCAAGGCGTAGGTCGAAAAGACGAAGGTCTTGCATGACAAGTCCATTGCCATGTACCTGGTTGATGTCGAGGCTGCCCAAACTCAGCTTAGGGAGGCCTCTGACTGGGTGCGGTGGAGTAATGATTTGGTTAAGTTCCAATCTCGGAGGGAGACCCTCGAAGAAATCCACGCTCGAGGATTTGACCTCTCTGAGGAGATAGCTCAAGCTAAGGTGCTTGAAACCGATGCCAGGTTGCTTGCCTCCTCCGATGATGAAGATGATGATGATGATGATGATGGGGGAAGCCGAGGTGGGTCTGATAATGGCGAAGGGCCCGAAGGAGAAGCTGCCTCCGATGAGGAAATTGACCCAGGGCATAGTTAGGACTTTATTATTCTTTTCCTTTTTTGTAAGACCCTTATTGGTCCCTTGTACACATTTTTGTTCATATATATATATATATATATATATATATATATATATATATATATATATATATATATATATATATATATATATATATATATATATATATATATATATATATATATATATATATATATATATATAATGAAAATTTTATTTTGAATTCCTTCTCAATTTTGTCTTCAAACATGCTTAGTGCCTTGTAAAATTTTAGCACAATTTTATGCTTTGATCAATATGTTCAAGATTTTGATTTTGGGTGGCTTGATCGAAGTCATGATAGCAGTGTTTTTATAGTCGAGTTCGAGTAAGGTCCGAACTTACAGCAACAGACCCCTTAAGGTTTGTATCGAGTAATGATAAATCCTCGAGCCGTAGTCGAGTGAGCTTTTATTCGAGCTTGAAATAGTGGAACCCTTAGGTTCAAATTGAGTGAGAACACGATCTCGAACTCTAAGTGTATTGGCCCTTAGGCTCTTTTAATTGGGCCGATATGGCCTCTATAGGATGGCTATTTTTTCCCTCTTTCGCCTTAAGCACTTAGTAAAAAATTCTCATGCCTTAGCATGTATTTTTTTACCCATTGGGTTTTTTGAAGGTTTAATGTTGATCGAAATCCCTTTGCTTTTGTGCCTTAGCATGTTTGTGTTAAGATAATTTGATACCTCTTAAGGTTTTCGAGGGTTGATTTTATCGAAGCCCTTTTGATTAATTTGTCGAGGGTAGCCTTGTTTAACCGGTTTTCAATGACTTCGAAGGCTTATTTTTATTGCGGGATTCAGACGTCTCCGAACCACGTTAGTTTGGTCGTAGCCTTTGGGTATGCCTCTTGTGCTTATTTCCCCACAATAATTCAAACTTGTTCGAAGCGTTAGTCCCCGAGAATGATGGCCTTGGCCTATAAATCGAGGGGTGCCTCTTTGAGGTCTTATGGATTTGAGTTTAGATAATTCAAATATGTTGAGTGTCGACGACAGTCCCCGAGTTCGAGGTGTATTTGTACTTGGCTCTTGAGCCATTTACCGTTTGAGGTGTAATTGTACTTGGCCCTTGAGACATTTACCGTTCGAGGTGTAATTGTACTTGGCCCTTGAGCCATCTTTCACAAAAATCATAAGCATGGAGCTTACATAGTAGAAAATTTTCTTTGAGGCACTAGATATTTGATAAGGAAAAAATGCCTTTGAATAATTTATACATGCGTACATGTTTTGCCATTGGGGCTCGACTAATCTATATGGACACGGTTCATTCGACCATTTGGCTCATTACAAAGTTTTCCTATCGAAACTCTGCTGACACGAAACATCTTTCTTGAAAACATAACATCCTAGGGTGATGCCCCCCAATATTCGAGGTTGATTGTAAAGAAGCCTCGGATACTGTTGAATTGTCCCCAGGTAGAACATATAATTGTTGCCTCGTTAAAACTCTCACCGGAAAAACCCATTTGGGACAAAAAACGATCTAAGGGAAAAAGAGTGCAACGCGTGTTGAGGTCTCGATGTCTTTGATCGAACACCTGTAATAGGTTAGTATCAAATATAAATGAAACAGGGAGAGAGTCATACCTTAGCAATAATATCGTTTGAGAAGTGATATGTTCCAATTATTTGGTAGTTGTTCGCCATTCATCGTGCCAAGCTTATAAGATCCCTTTCCGATGATAATGAGGACCTGATACGGTCCTTCCCAGTTTGGGCCAAGTTTCCCCTTGTTTGGATCTCGAGTGTTGAGGGTGACTTTTCTCAGAACTAAGTCCCCTATTTGAAGTGTCGAAGATTGGCTCTTTGATTATAGTATCTTTGATTTGCTGATTTTGGGCGGCCATTCGAATGAGGGTGGCCTCCCTTTTTTTGTCTAGAAATTCAAGGCTTGTGTTCATGGCCTCTTGATTTGATTATTTCATTGTGTATCGAAACCTGACACTTGGTTCCCCGACTTCGACCGGGACCATAGCTTCGGCGCCATATACTAAGGAGAACGTCGTTGCCCCCGTACTAGATTTTGTCCTTGTCCGATATGCCCAAAGGACTTAGGGAATAATTTCTCTATATTTCCCCTTAGCATCGTTCAACATTTTCTATAGGTTTTGAATGATGGTCTTGTTCGTTGATTCGGCATGTCCGTTCCCACTATGATGATACGACATCAATAATATCCTTTTTATTTTATGATCTTCGAGAAACTTCATTATTTTACCGTCGATAAATTGTTTTCTATTGTCGCACACTATCTCGGCGGGTATCCCGAATCGGCATACGATATGATCCCAGATGAAGTCTATAACTTCTTTCTCTCCGACTTTCTCGAAATCCTATGCTTCAACCCATTTAGAGAAATAGTCAATCATAAATAAAATGAACTTAGCTTTACTTGGGGCCGATTGCAGAGGGCCGGCAATATCCATCCCTCATTTCATGAATGGCCATGGGGATAGGATCGAATGAAGTTGTTCTCCGAACTGGTGGATCATCGGTGCATCCCTTTGGCATTTATCATATTTTCGAATAAACTTCTTGGTGTCTTTTTCCATACTATACCAATAGTATCATGCTCTGATTATTTTGTGAATCGGCGATTCGGCACCGGGGTGGTTCCCACAAGTACCTTCATGGACTTCTCGTAGAACATAATTGGTGTCACATGGTCCCAAACATACTGCTAATGGTCCGTCGAACGTCCTTCTGTATAATTTTCCATCTTTAGCCAATGTGAATCGAGCATCTTTGGTTCGTATGGCCCTTGATTCTTTAGGGTCTAATGGGAGCTTTCAGTTTTCCAAGTATTCAACATATTTATTCCTTCAATCCCAGGTTAAGATTGTAGAGTTTATCTCGACGTGACCTTCTTCGATGACGGATCTCGAGAGTTGAACGACAGTCCCCGAGCTGATTTCGTCCTCCTCGACAGATGACCCCAAATTTGCAAGCGCATCGGCTTCACTATTTTGTTCTCGAGGTACGTGCTGCAATGTCCATTCTTTAAAACGATGCAAAGCCACCTGCAATTTGTCCAAATACCTTTGCATCCTATCCTCTCGAACCTCGAAGGTTTTGTTTACTTGGTTTACCACCAGCAAAGATTCGCAATTGGCTTCAATGACTTTCTCTCCCAAGCTTTTAGCTAGTTCGAGTCCTGCAATCATGGCCTCGTACTAGGCCTCATTGTTAGTCAACTTAGAAGTTTTGATGGATTGCCTAATGGTGTTTCCCGTGGACGGCTTCAAAACGATGCTTAGCACGGACCCTTTTCACATTCTAAGCACCGTCTGTGAAAAGGGTCCACACCCCCGACGATGTACCCGATTTTAACAAGAGTTCCTTTTCGACTTCAGTTATGAGGGTTGGTGTGAAATCGACCACGAAGTCTGCTAAAATTTGAGACTTGATAGTTGTTCGGGGTTGATACTTGATATCGTACCCAATGAGTTCGACGGCCCATTTGGCCAATCAGCACGACAGTTCGGGCTTATGCAAAACATTACGAAGTGGATAAGTGGTTAATACACATATGGGGTGACACTGAAAATACGGTTTTAGCTTCCTAGAGGCGCTTATCAGTGCAAGTGCCAATTTATCTAAGTGTGGATATCTAGTTTCTGCTTCTCCTAGAGTTTGTCTTACATATTAAATAGGAAATTGCGTACCTTGATCTTCTCGAACCAGAACATCACTTACCACGATTTCTGAGACTGCCAAGTACAAGTAGAGTTTTTCATATGCCTTTGGATTATGAAGCAATGGTAGGCTCGAGAGGTATCGCTTCAATTCCTCTAACGCCGGTTGGCATTCCGGGGCCCAGGCGAAATCGTTCTTCTTTTTGAGTTGAGAGAAGAATATGTGGCTCCGATTCGACGATTTCGAGATAAATCGACCTAAGGTAGCTATTCGCTCTGTCAGCCTTTGCATGGATTTTATGATGTCCACGACGGTAATGTCACCGATGGCCTTTATATTATCGGGGTTGATCTCGATTCCCCAATTCGACACCATGAAACCAAGGAATTGAACCCGAAAGCACATTTCTCAAGGTTGAGCTTCATGTTGTATTTCCTTAGTATCTTGAATGTTTCTTGCAAATGTGTCAAATGGTCCTCTGCGCGCAGGGATTTAACTAGCTTGACATCAATATATACTTCCATTGACTTACCTATTTGTTCTTAGAATATTTTATTTACTAGGTGTTGGTAGCTAGCTCCTGCGTTTTTCATCCCGAAGGGAATTACATTATAACAATATGTTCCATACTTGGTCATAATGAAGTCTTTTCTTGGTCTTTCGGGTTCATTTGAATTTGATTGTACCCGGAATAGGCATCGAGAAATCTAAGGATCTCGTGTTCGGCCGTGGTGTCGATCATGTGATCGATGTTAGGCAATGGAAAAGAATCTTTGGGACATGCCTTGTTTAAATATTTATAATCTCTACACATCCTAGGATTGTTCCTTTTCTTAGGGACTGCGACGACAATGACTAACCATTCAAGATATTTTACCTCCTGAATGGACCATATTTTGAGAAGTTTAGTTAGCTCGTCCTTTATGAATGTGTGTTTTACCTCAGACTGGGGCCTACTATTTTGTTTCACTGGTCTAAACTTTAGGTTCAGGCTTAGTCGATGTGTTGGATGTACTGAAGCGGAAGGAGCTCCTAGTTGGTCATCCTCGACCTGATTCTTCGATTGGTATCGATTGTGTACATCTGCCAAAGTTACATTCGGATTCTCGATCAAATTTTGCTTCAGCTGACGTGATGCTATCGAATTCCGTTCATTCAACCCATGAGTGAAATCTTGAACGGCACAATCATATGTGATCGGTGGCAAGTCCATGCGTTCCATTTGAAATCGGGATACAAACTCCCTAAACATTTCATTATCCTTCTGTCTTACTTTGAAAAGGTCTGATTTCGTCGTCGCAACCTTTATGGCTCCGTCATGTGCTTTTACAAAAGAGTCTGCTAACATGGCAAATGAGTCAATGGAATTTGGCGGTAGATTGTGGTACCAAATCATTTCTCCTTTCGATAAGGTTTCCTCGAACTTCTTCAATAAAACAGATTCGATCTCACCATCTTCCAAATTGTTGCCCTTGATGGCGCATGTGTAGGAGGTGACGTGCTAGTTGGGATCGGTGAGTCCCATTATATTTAGGTATGTCCAGCATATGAAACTTTTTTGGAATGGGTTTCGAAGCTGCACTCGGAGGAAACGACTTTTGTACAATTTTCTTTGAATCCATCACTTTCAAGATTGGCAGTGCCCTCGGTATCTGATCAACTCGGGAGTTGTATGTTTCCACCTTTTTATCATTAGCTTCGATTTTCTTCTCTCCTGACTCAATTCTTTTGGCGAGCTCCTTTTGCATTTTCATTATTGTAGGATTGGTCCACGATTCATTACCATTGGACCTCTCTGGCACTGGCTCGGTATGGTGAGTGGTTTATGGCTCGACCCGGCTAGGAGCTCTATGTTGATTTTGTAGCTGAGCAATAGCGGCTTGCGTAGCCTGTAGCATCTCGAATATCACTTGGAGGCTGATTCCTCTGTCTCCTTTGCCTTGTGTACCTTGGCCACCGGATCGGCCTTCTCTGCGGAAACTCCGTTCGAGGTCTGCGCCTAGTTCTGCATTTAAAGCAACGTGCGAATTGACATCGACTGGGTTGGAAACCGGTTCTCCTCCGAGATTAGCCTGTGGCACCTCGACTCCTAGAGCAATTACATTATCGTTTTCCCTGTGGTATCCGAGGTCATTGTCACCGTGTGTGGGTGCGTTTTGTGAGTTTGACATGTTTTAACCTGAAAGAAAAGATACTTGACAAGAAAAATCGTAAAATAGTATGTATTATTAGAATCAACACTGAACAATCACTATTATCCTTAGTCGCACGGTGGGCGCCAAACTGTTTACCCTCAAATTCGGATAATAATTAAACTTATATTGTGATTTTAAAGATATATGATTTAATCCAATACCAATTGATAAACAAATAATTAAACATATGAATTAGACAATAAAATGAATCAAACAAGTATGTAAGCAAAGCCTCGACCTCGATTTGAGACACTCTTGAGGTGGAATAGTAAGAATAGTAAAAGATAAATCAATTTTGATGAACAGTAAGTGAAATAGCAAGAGAGTAATGAGTGTATGTATTTTTATGAGTGAATAATAATAATTACAAATGAATAGGATTCCTCTTTATATAATAGAAAAGGCATAAATAAGGTACACATCTAATTACGGAAGTAAATCCCACGATTGGTACCAATAACCGCTCTTGATTTGATCTGTTCCGGAATTTTCGCCGTGATCTTCGACCGGTTATGGATATCCCCACATTCTGTTATTATGCTCCACTTGAAGTAGGTCATACTTGGTCTCGATTGTCGTTGGCCTCGATCTCAACTTGATGCCTCATCTTCGAGCTCGGGTCTGACTAATTACGAGGCTACCTTCAATGCCACTCCCTAACCTCGATTAAACAGTAAAATCGGATAGGCCCGATTTTGATCGTATACAACTTTGTTTTTTCTCGGCGCAACCAGACTTTGTTGACAATTTGTTTTTTCATTCTTCAAACACGAATACGGGGAAAAAAGACAAATGAAATGTCAAGAAAATGAATACTGCATCTGACTAAAAAGAAAGAGTTAATTGTATCCATGGTCATTGAACTTTTGTGTTTTTATCTAAAAGTCACTTTTCTTTTCTTTTCTTTTTTTGTTATGTAAAAATTATTTAACTTTGTGTTCATTACTCAAAAGTTACTATTCTATTTTTGTTACACAAAAATCATTTTACTTTGCTCTAGTTATCACAAAAGTCACATTTGCCAGATTTTATAATATTTTTACTTGAAAGTCTATTATGCCCTTGATATTATATAAATCTTAATATTTATGTAATTCCTTCTATATTATATATTATATAATATATTTTTACCTAGGAATTTTATTTATAACTAAAATAATTTAATATTATTTTATTTATTATTTTTATAATATATTCGTACACTTATTTTCTTAACTGATTTTATTTTTAAATTTTACCATATGGAACTATTCCCAGGCTCTATTCCAAACGGACCTCGATTACTCCAAAATATACTCCAAACCAAAGTTAAATAACTTTAAAACCTTTAATTAGGCAACTTTCATTGTTTAGCGCCGAAACGCCTCAGGGTTGTCCAAAACCCGACCCAAACATACGCCAAAGTCCAAAATCATCATACGAACCTATTGGAACTGGCAAATCTTGATTCTGAGGTCGTGTCCTAAAAATGTTGACCAAAGTCAAACTTGGTCTTTTAAAACCAAACTAAGGAACCACGTGTTTCGATTTCAACCCGAACCCTTCCAAATCCCGGACTAACCATCCTCGCAAGTCATAAAACAGTAAAAGCACATATGAGGAGTCTTATTTAGAGGAACAAGGTTGTAGAACGTAAAACGACCGGTTGGGTCGTTACAAGTGTTTAAGAACGTTGACGTGAGATTTGTTTATAGTAAAGTTACTTACAAATTTAATAACACTACCAATATATCTTGAAATTAATGTTAAGAAATAAATTAAATATACGAATATATTATAAAAATAATAAAGTAAATAATATTAAGTTATTTTAGTTATAAATAAAATACTTAGGTAAAAATATATTATATAGTATATAATATAGAAGGAATTTACATAATATGAAGATTTTGTATAATATCATGGGCATAATAGACTTTTCATGTAAAAATATTATAAAATCTAGCAAATGTGACTTTTGTGATAACTATAGCAAAGTAAAATAATTTTTGTGTAACAAAAGAAAGAAAAGTGACTTTTGAGTAATGAACATTAAATGATTTTTACGTAACAAAAAAAAGTGACTTTTGGATAACAAACACAAAAGTTTAATGACCATCGATAAAATTAACTCTAAAAAGAAATGTCAAAAAATATGGGATCTTACTCAACCGTAAAAGCTAAATATGAGGATTGTTGTAACACTTCGAGGCACATCTAGGACCGAACAGTTAGATCATGAACAATATAACATAGGACTTTAATGTTGATTAAATCAAGAATAAGGAAGTACTTAAAACTAATTTATAAGCATGATAAGAAAATGAATATTAAGTTCAGTTTGAATCTTATAGACAAACTAATGAGGTGACAAAATTTATATAGAGGGTACAACTATATATTTATTTTCTTCAACCGACGTAAAACATTTATATATGTGAATCAACAAAAGAGTCAAATAAGAGAATGAAAGCAAGGGTCAGCCAGTTCGGTTCTGATGGTGAAAGGTTGAAAAAAACGAAAGTGTAGTGAAAGAAAAGACAAGAAAAGCAAGCAGCAAATCATTACACGAATGACGGACCAGTACAATAACATGGCTAAGTGGTGTGGGGGAAGGTGATGTTGGGTGGAACTTGAATAAAGGGAGCATTTTCATTCTATAGCGAAATTAGGTCAGGGTTTGAAAAAAGTGGCCAAGACACACTCCATCTGTCTGTTTTTTATCTCCCTTTGTTTCTACTTTTGCTCCTTTTCCCTTTTCACCCATTCGTCTTCTTTTGTACGGTTTGCTATATCTGCGTTAATCATCACGCAGTCCATTGATCCTACTTGAAACCTTGGTACTCAACTGGTTGTTTTCTAAAAAGAAAAAGTGATTATTTTCTTGAAATTTAGACTTATGTTAACTGATTATATAACCTTACGATCTAAATTAAATTAGTGGGATAAGCAAGGCTCAACAACTATTGTCTTGATTGATAGACATCCTCTATCAATAGACGCCAACCCCCCCTCCCCCTCCCTCCACCCACCCACCCTTCTTTTAATAGAGGTTGATATGGTAATTGATAACCTTTAAATTCGTAGTGGCCGCTAACCACTTTCAATGGATTTGGAGGGTATTTGAATTGACTTTTAAGCTGGTCATATCAGTTTTAAACTTTTTTTTTAGCTTTTTTAGTATTTGACAAAGTCAAAAAGTGCTTAAAGTAAGCTAAAATTGTTTAATACAAGCCAAAAACAATAAGTTGGAACCCCAACTTGTTACCTTTTAGCTTAAAAGTTATTTACGATGAAAAGCCATTTTTTTTAAATCAATCCAAACGGACTCAAGCCTTGTCCATGGCTTTATCTTGCCTTCGATTTGAACTTTGAATGATTTGCTGCACTTTGTAATATCTAAGTGTCATGTGTGTTTTTTATGTGCTAGTCTACTAATCAAATAGGACGTGCTTTGTACACTTGTCCCTTGTAAGAATTTTGGTTTTGTGAGAATTGATTTTTACTATGACCATCGATTAGACCCTCGCCTAAATTTGGATGATTGAGACACAATGAAACTGCTGGAAGAGGAACACTTGGACTGGTAAAGATAGAACGGGGTTGGAGACTTGGCTCAAAACAAATGAAAACGTTGGTATTTGTCGTTTTCACTTTTTGATGGTTGTAATATTAACTATATTAAGAATTAACGTGACACGAACATGACAAGAACAACAAAATTGTACTATTTTCATGAGTTTAAAATCTATATATTGATAATATAAAAAAAAATTGTACTATCATATCGTTTTAAAGATAATTGCAAGTAAAAAAAAATACAGTGTAAAGTTGATTAATTAAACTACATCAATAATGAAAAGCAATATTTACAATATCCATTTAGGTAAGTTAATCTTTTATTAAATTAAGGGAGTTAAGTTACATATATTGTTTAATAGAATTACATTTGCTATGAAAAAGTACTTATTATTATATATCATATGGAGTATTAATTAATGATGTAAAGAATTTATACGATACCAATTTAAATAATTTAGATCCATTACTAAATTCTAAATCCTGATCTATATATTGTATATTTGTATTACAGCCACGAATTCAATTATCTCAGTTGCATATTATTTAGAGTGGGATTGGTTAAGTAATATAGTGTAGTAACTGTAGTTAGTAGCACTAACAGAGTAACTATAGTTAGTAGTATTAACTGAAGTTAGATATTTAGTTATAACTCTAAGTAGGAGTGTTAAGAAGGTCGGCTAATTATGTTGAGAAACACGTGTATAAAGCCATGTACAACTATTGGAATATTCATTTAGAAAATTTCCAAAACTAAGTGCACAACTAATGCTCCATTTCTTCTCTCTGAAACTAGCTCCCTCTTGATCTGCATGTGTTAGGGCTCACAGAGTTGAGCCATGAGCTGAGAATTGATCTTCTTCACATGGTATCAGAGCCCTAACGACCACTAATATGGACAAATTCTTCAATTGAAGCTTGATTACACACGAAGTTTGTAAGAAACATGGCGACAGAGGTAGACAATGAAGTACCAGAGAGACTGAGCCATAATCATCCTCTTTTTCTCAATTCTATCGACAATTCAGGGATTATGTTTATCTCTCTACAACTGACAGGATCGGAAAACTACTCAGTGTGGAGTCGTGCGATGAAAATTGCAATCCTAGGTCGTAACAAGCTGGGGTTCATCGACGAAACGTGTAGGAAGGAGAAGTTTGGTCTGAATCTGACTAATCTTTGGGAGAGATGCAATGTGATTGTGTTGTCATGGATAATGAATTGCGTATCACGTCAATTGCTCAATGGAATAATGTATTCATCTAGCGTCAGTGCGGTTTGGAGTGATTTGAAGGAGAGATTCGAGAAAATTGATGGATCTCGAATATTCCAGCTTCACAAACAAATTGTGATTGTGACTTGCTGCTTATTTTTCAAAATTACGCTTGTTGTGGGATGAGTTTGATGCCCTAGCTCCATCTCCATGTGATTGCCCTAGATCTCGTGATTATGTGGAGTTCATGAAGAGACAGAAGTTAATGCAATTTCTGTTGGGATTGATCGAATCATATGAGAAAGCTCGTAGCCAAATCCTAATGATGATTCCCATACCAACTGCGAACAAGGCTTACTCGATGCTGATTGAGAGAGAGAGCCAGAGGAGCATGGAAAACACCATGGCATCAGTAGATAACGTAGAAATGAATGCATCGATGATCACTAAAGGAAGGAATATGCAACTGTGGAAGAGGAACTACAATGTTCAATGTGACTTTTGCAAGATGAAGGACATACTCGTGCTGAATACTACAAAACAATTGGATATCCTGCTGACTTTAAACCTAAGAAAAGGTATGGATGAACTACAGCTAACAATGTTGTTATAAATGATAATAGGAATCAATGCTAATACAACAGAAAAGAGCGTGAACTGTGAAGGCACTAAAGCAGGTAATGATGCTAGAGGCCCCTACTTCACACCAGAGCAGTACGATCAAAATTTGAAGCTTCTTGGCAAGGAAAATGTAGCAGAAAACTCAGTCAATCAGTCAACATGGCAGGTAATGATGCTATTACTGCTTTCTTAGTTGAATCAGAAAATAAAGAGTGGATTATAGATACTGGAGCAACAAATCATATGACCTCTAACTTGAGTTTGTTGGAAAACACAGTTAAAGTAGGATATCCAAAAGAAGAAAAAAACGTTAATCTACCTATTGGATCCTTCACACATGTAACTCATTCAGGGAGTTGTAGATTGATAGATAAGGAAGTAGTGAGCAATGTGTTGTATATCCCAGATTTAAGTATAATCTATTATCAATGTCAAAACTTACAAGAGAATTAAGATGCTCAGCTTTGTTTTTCTTGAGTTTTGTGTGTTTCAAGACCAAGCAGTGGGAAGGTCAGGGGAATTCGTAAGGAAAGAGGAGGACTATATATGCTTACACAAGCTCCTTCTAAAGATAGTGCAAATAAGTTGATTAGCTTGGTAGCAGCAAGTACAAACAAGATGTTGAACTTTGGCATAATAGATTAGGCCATGCCTCTTTGAATTCATTGAGTCAAATTTTTCATTTTTCTCCGATTAATTGTAGAAGTCAGTTGGAAAAATGTGTGGTGTGCCTGTTAGCTAGACACACTAGATTGCCTTTCTCAGATAGTACTAGTAGAGCTTGTGAAGTTTTCAACTTGTTGCACATTGATGTATGTGGGCCTTACAATGTACAAACATTTGATGGCAATAAAATCTTTCTTACTATAGTAGATAATCACTCTAGAATGACTTGGTTGTACTTGTTAAAGCTGAAAAGTGATGCGGTGGTTGTACTAAGAAACTTCATTAGATTGATACATAATCAGTTTAACATAACAATCAAGGCAATTAGATCAAATAGTGGAGGAGAATTTTTAAACAATGAGTGTAGTGATCTTTTACAACAACATAGAATTATACATCAGAAGACTTGTGTCTATACTCCTCAACAGAATGGAATAGCTGAGAAGAAGCATATACACATATTAGATGTAGCAAGAGCCTTGAGATTTCAAGGAGAAATTCCCTTGAGATACTGAGGACACTGTGTTCTCACTGCAGTCTACATCATTAATAAACTTCCATCAGTGGTTCTGAGTGGTAAAAGTCCATATGAAATGTTCCATAAACACAAAGCCAACTTGCAACATTTAAGGACATTTAGATGTTTTTTCTATGTCGATAAATTGAACAACCACGATAAGTTTGATGCAAGAGCTATATCAGTTGTTCTTATGGGGTATTCAAAAGTGACTAAAGGCTATGTCTTACTTGATTTGACTAATCAGAAGTTCTTTGTGAATAGGGATGTTATCTTCAGGGAGACGATATTTCCTTTCAAAAACAAGAGGCAATAACAATACCATATGTTTCTAGAACCAGAGGACACTTATAATGGCGCATTTCATGGTGTAGAAACTTCTGCTGCAGCAGAACTAGATGAGGCATCTTCTCCTCTTAAGGATGTGCAAGTGACAGACTAACCTGCTACTCCACATGTGCAGGAAATTGACATTGGCCATGAGGATCAGTTGAATCAACTGCCTACTTCAAATGTGCAGGACATTGGTTATGAGAACCAATTCAACCATGAGTCTCATGCACTCAGAAGCCCATATTACCTTCCTCTGCACAACTTGTTGTTCCATAAGTGGAGCCTTTGAGAAGATCAAATAGAGATAAAAGGAATCCTACGTGGATGAGTGACTACACTACAACTACAACAACACTAAACCCAGTATCCTACATGCTATGCAGAACTATATGAGTTATGTTATGCTGAAACCACATTATTAACACTACCTAGCAGCTTTTACATTAATCACTGAACCAAGAACTTACTTAGAAGCTTCACATGACCCACGCTGGGTGGAAGCAATGATGGCAGAGATACATGCCCTTGAAGAGAACAAAACATGGGAAATAATTCAACTACCACCAGGGAAGTCTCCTATAGGCTGCAAACGGGTATTCAAGGTTAATATAAAGCCAATTGTGTTGTAGAGAGATTTAAATCAAGGCTCGTGGATAAAGGGTACAATCATCAGGAGAGACTTGACTATCAAGAATCCTTCTCACCAATGGTGAAAATAGTTACTGTTAAAGCAGTGATTTCTATGGCAACTGCACAAGGTTGTCATCTCCATCAAATGGATATATACAATGCTTTTCTACAAGGCGACCTCTATGAAGAGGTTAACATGCAGATCCCAGAAGGCTTTGCAAGCCAGGGGGAGAATAAAAAAGCAGTTTGTAGGCTTGTCAAATCCTTGTATGGATCAAGAAAGCTAGCAGACAGTGGAATATGAAGCTAACTGAAGCACTGATCAAGCAAGGTTCTGTGCAAAGTAATATAAATTATTCATTGTTCACAAAGAAGTAGGGAAGAAACATAGTGATCATCCTAGTGTATGTGGATGATATGTTAGTGACAAGTAACAACCTAGCACTAATCCATGCTACAAAAAGGGACTTACAGGAAGCCTTCAAAATAAAAGACCTTGGTGAGCTAAAGTACTTCTTCGGGATTGAATTCTAAAGGTCACAACAAGGAATTTTGATGAATTAGAGTAAATATTCTTTAGAACTCATCTAAGATGTGGGGCTGAGTGCGTCCAAAACAGTAAACACACCTCTTGACAGCACTCATAAATTCACGAGCAAAGAATCAGATGACGTTGCAGGGGAAAACACTGATGAGTTGTTTGAAGATATAGAGCAGTACCAATGATTGATCGGTAAGTTGTTGCACCTAACATTAACCTGGCTTGTGCTTTTGCTGTCCAGACACTCAACCAGTTCATGCAACAGCCTAAAAGGTCTCATTGGGAGGCAACATTAAGAATTGTAAGGTACATTAAACGGGAACCAAGAATGGGAGTATTTATGAGTAGCAGGAAGAGTAACAAAATTATTGCATATTGTGATGTAGTTGGGCATCATGCCCAAATACCAGAAAGTCCGTCACAGGATTCATCGTGAAGCATGGTGATTCACTTATTTCTTGAAAATTAAAGAAACAAAATATTGTGCCAAGGAGTTTATCAGAGTCTGAGTATAGAAGCATATCTACTACTGTGTCTGAATTAGTTTGGGTGATTGGATTGTTCAAGGAACTTGGAGCTGAAACTGAAATGCCTATTGGGTTACACTACGACAACAAGGCAGCACTACAGATAGCTGCAAATTCAATGTATCACGAAAGAATAAAGCATATCGAGATAAATTGACACTTAATTCGAGAAAAAAATCGAACAAGGAATGATAAAGATTGGTCATGTCAATACAAGGGATCAACTGGAAGATATTATTACAAAGGCTTTAGGAAGACCACAACATGAGTCCCTAATGTCCAACCTGGGAGTGCTCTATGTTTTTACACCCACCATCTTGAGGGGGAGTATTGAGAGTGGGATTGGTTAAGTAACTATGGTGTAGTACTGTAGTTAGTAGTGTTAGCTGAAGTTAGATAGTTAGTTATATCTGTAATTAGGAGTGTTAAGAAGGTCGGTTAATAATGTTAGATAGTACAACGTTGTTTGTTTCAAGATTTTTTTACTTTTATAGCGAATGGTTGTTATACACCCATAACAACATTTGACATTTTTTTTTTGTAGTTATAGGTAAAACTTATTCAAAACTCAATTATTTTTCTTTTATTAACGTTATATATAATAAATAAGATAATTCTTCAAATTTAAAATCTCAGAAGATATGTATTTCACTAGGTATATATTGAAGAAAGCTAATACATTATTAATAAATTCATTAATTAAACGTACAAAGATTTAAACTCTAAGACACGCATTTTAAAGCTACTATGAAAATAAATTCTTTCAAGATTGATGAAAGAACTTTGTAATTGTAACACCTTCGTAGATTTTATTCTCTTACTACCGATATACACTTGAATTGACGAAGATTCGTGTCTAAATTTTCAGCAAAAAGGAATCCAATAAAAAATATATCATGTGCAGATCTTCAAATCTTATGTCTTATGCAAGATAGAAACTATGTTCAATAGAAAAAGATTGTGTGGATATTTTTAGAATTATTATTAGTTAAAGATTCTATATATCTATTATAGAGGGATAATTTTACAAAGAGCGCTCTACTATAAATATGGTTGTTGCTGTTATAGGTAAAAAGATGTTATAAAGAGGTAAAATATAACTTAAAAATCGATTCTAAGGAAAACTTGACTTTTATCGTGAATAAGTGTTATATATGGATGTTGTTATAGACAGTGGGGGAGGCAGGATCTCCACGAAAGTGATGCTCATCAGTGTCGGGACATCGCCAAAAAACGAATAGATAGGTGGTTCAGTATAGTTTTAAGTAAATATCAAAAAAAGAGTTTGTTAATTATATACCATATTTTAATGGTTGAGTGACGAAGGAGAAGAGAGATAGCATCCCGACTGGCTAGCGATGAGGAGAAAAGAATCCCAATGTATGGTCCTAATTTCTACACTTTTAGGCTGTGTTAAGGATTTCAAAACTTAATACATAAAAATAAAAAAATAAAAAATTTTACCTTATATATACAATGTAATTTTCCGATGTCAAACCCTTTTCGCACCTAAATCAGCCCCTGGTCATAGAGAGGTATAAGTTAATCCTTTCACCAAATAGTATGAAGCATTACACAGCAACCGCGAAGAGTAAATTAAAAGCCATACTAGAAAATTGCTCAGAGTGCATTAATATTTACAAGTAAAAAACATTACGAATTTGATTGAACTACAATTCACTAAATTCCACTATGCCACTATACACACAACCAATTACTAGTCCAGTTCTAACATTTCCGTGGTAGCTTTGCTAATAGAAAGGCACTGCCACTGCCATATGAAGTGGCTTCGGAGGAGAAGGAGGCGGCGGCGGCGGTTGCATCTCTACAACTACCTTTCCTGGTCGGAGAGGCTGACATGGACATGGCAATGCTATGAACTTTGGTACTTGATCTCCAGGCATCAAAACTGCCGGCGTATTTGATATTTGGTTTTGCTTCCAATTCTGCAAAACAGGGCAAAAAAAATAATTCCAATAAAATGAAACGGATACGAATAATTTATATAAGCAACCCAACAAAATTGATGAAATCTTACCGTGTGGGCTTTAGATTTCAAAGAAGAAGGGTTATCACCGGCTTCGAGATCCGTACCATCGGAGAAAGATCGACGGAGAGAGCGGAGTTTGTCCCAATGGTAGCAGCAAGAAAAGATGCCACTCAAGCTGAAAATGATTAGCAACAGCAGGGCAGTGCCCAGTGGGAAGCCTAATGAAGGCCGAGATGGGTCCGAATGGGAAGTTGTATAATATTGATTCTCCGTCATTTTTTTCTGTAACAACAATTCCAGCTCTCTCCTTCCAACATTCAATGGCAAAAAAACTTCAGTTTAATTAAAAGCTGGAGCTGCTAAAGTTACAATATAATTAGTGGTTTGAGAAGAAATAGAAATCAGAAAATTGAAGGTGGATTTGGTTTTGGTTGAGCTGTGAGGCAGAGTAAGCAGAGAGCACTAGTATTTATAAACTGAGAAGCCTAAAGATGTGTACGTGTAAAGGTACGTCTGCTGTCCGGGCCAATGTACGGAGGAAGTGCTGGGACTGCATTAGTTATAAAAAAAAATTTAAGTAATCTTTTCACATAAGAAAAGTACATTCGAATCTTTTTATGAAATCTTATGAATAGCTTATAAGCGTCTTCCAAAAAAGTTCAAGGCATTTTAAGGGCTCGTTTGCCCCAAAAAAAAAAATCATATTCTTTTTGGATTTTTTTTTAAAAAAATTTTGGAATCCGTATTTGACCATGAAAAATCCAAATAAAAAATACCGAAATTTTTCGGAATTTGAAAAATAAAAATAAAAATTATTTTGTCTCAATCTTCACTTTAAATCTCTGACAAAAATTCAAAAACTCCAATTCGTATTCATGCCCAAACACAACTCCAACTTATAAACGAGTATTGGACATAAACAAAATTAAAGTTTTGTTAATGAAAACTATGAGTATTTAACTTGAAATACTTCTTAATTAAATAAGTTTTTAATATTATACAAATATTTAATATTAATATAAAAGTTCTATTTCCTCAAAAATTGATGACCAGACTGCAAAGGACTTTAATTTTGCAAGTGAAATCATATATAGCCAAAGACCCAAGATCTACTTTCTGCTTCGTTTTTGTTGTGGCGCGCGAATTTTTGCTAAACATGCCTTCTTTACCTTTGAAAACGTACATTCACTTGAACAAAACATAAATGTCAAACATGGGCCGAACTTCATAAAATTCGATTAAGTAACAACAACAAAAGGAGACTCCACAAAGATTGCGGCAAGAAAAATTTCGGAAGTTGGTTGAACTAACTGATGCAGTGTGGAAACAAGAAACCATTCAGCTGGCAACGACAATGGAATTCTGTGGTGTCTTTTTCCATTGCCGGTTCCACATTCTAGATGTCGTCATCAGTATCGCTTTATTGACGTTAACTTGTCTAGTGTATAACCTAGCTACGTACCCTCTTCTTACTTCTTAAATTCCTAGCTTGAAAGGGACCTAATTAAGAATCTGAGTGTCTTTTCTGAGGTTTCTTCCCTCCCGTGCCCGTCGTTGGTTGGTCCGCCTTAGAGGGAAAATTAGTGAAAGAACGAAAACAAGAGTTGTTCTCTCGTAAGAACCTCTAACATTGCATGCAGTTTCATTTAACTGATTACATTTTAAAGGAGAGACACATTCACAATGTTTAATTTATCAATAGATACTGGTAAGGCCAACTCATATTTTTCTGTATCTTATTGTGAATTTGTTCAGTCTGTTATATTGAACTTGAACTTGGTAATACGGTGAATTTATTGGCAGAAGAAATCTTGTGATCTTTTGTTAGCATGAAAGTAGAGAGTCAGAGGTCGTTCTGTACAATGGTGTGATATCTCAGGATATCACATATTCGGATATTCCCTGAAATTAGTTATCCCACTTTTTATATGGGATAACTAATCCCAAAATTTAATGTAAAAGTTATCCCGAAATTAGCTGATATCCTAAATAAATTAAAACATGAAATAAAGTTAATCCTGAGATTATTATCCTTATCCGATGATGTTCCAAACGATCTGACCCCTTAAAGTATAAGTATTTTTCGTATTTACTTCCCAAAGAGCTGACAGTACTATGGGATTCTACAAGTATACAGACGCATCATATCTTCTTATATTCTTAAACAACACATGAGAAAAAATATAAAAGCACAGGCATAAGGATACGGATGTTGATGACTTACATAATGTTTCATTAATATGTCCTTATTTTAGAGGACTTTCTGACATTACATATCTAGGGCAAAAAAAAAAAATTAAGTGTCCGTTTGGACATAAAATTTGATGGAAGATTTTTTAAATTTTATTTTATTTTTTTCGAAATCAGCGTTTGTTCATAAAATTTTCAAATTTCAATTGAAAATGCATTTTGAAAATTTTCACTCAAACTGAAATTTATGTCCAAACACAACTTTAAATTTTAAATATACCATTTTCAGTTGAAAATTTTTTTCACCTCCTTCGAAATTTTACAATCCTTCTCTCCAAACGCCTACTAAATACTTAACCAGTAGGGACCATCGTCACCACATTGAGAAAAAGCTCAAAGACAAGTAAGTGGAGTCGTGGACCATTCCTATTTTTTAACCAATAATATCTCGTCTCCTGCATATAACTTAATATACTTCATAATTCCAAGTTGTACGAGCAATTATCATGAGACATTTTTCTGAACTAGTCTGGCCTAACAGTGCAAGCTTGACTCTCTACGTCAACCCTTCCCAACAGTGTCCTCAACTAATAAATGTTAACGCATATGCCATGAGAGGAAACAGTTAAGTTCCACAATTCCGAGCTAAAATAAAGATGCTGAATATGGCAAAAAAAGGAATTCAAGTTTGAAACGTCTAGACGAAAATTCTACTTAGATATTCAATATCTTCTTCTTTTTGGCCCACGATAATCTTATGTTTTCTTTAAATCTTAGACTAAAGTAGCTAGGATGGTTGACGTTAGACACAAGAATTGACAACCAACAGTAGCTTCCAAGAGTGAAACTCGGCTGCATTCAACTCTTGTATCTCAAAAATACCAAAATCTGTAGCCATAAGCCACTTGCCAAACAGGCCCATAACGTAACTGGGATCATCATCTACCCTATTGTCCTAGCTAGGCTTTGGCTGCTGCTTGTGGTACCATTGAAAACGAACTTCTTCATATACAGACGCATGTCGTCGCAGCTTGTAACAATTAAGACAAGGTTATCTTTTACCTACTTGAGGAAAGGTTAGGAATTAGTCTGATCAGTCATATTCCTAGTGTTATCCATTTCAAGTTTTCAACCTATTAAATTTGCTTCCAAACGATGATATAGAAAATGTATGCTCAATTGCTCAGCTGCTTTGATGTAAACGCTTTGGATGCTTTTGTCCGATTGGTCCATACAGTTAAAATACAATACTTCCATTTCATTTTAGAGCTTATCTTAATGTTGTATACACTATCAAAACTTTTACACCATCAAGTAATTTTTACCTACGGTAGCTGGTGGCGGACCCAGGATTTTGTACAAGCGGGTTCAATTTTAGTCAAACAAGAGAAAAGAATAACTGGTAAAGTAGAACAAGGGCCAAGAAATTCATCAGAATATGTGGAGGCAATGGCTTCAACTCCAAGGTAGGAGGCTCTTCAATTGAAGACTTTGTAGGAGGAGTTTTCCTATTTTCAAGATCCTAGGAGAGTTTACAGGGTGCATAGTTGTACGACCCCATTCCTTGCAAAGAATTCACACATCCCATGAAGCCATCCATCTCGTCATCATCAAAGTTGAGAAAGATGGCCTCCAACATATCACCCACATTGATCGTGGCATTTGTATCATCAACAATCATATCGGTCACCAAGTCCACGAAAGAACACACTTCATTGCTATTTGGTTGCCGCATAGATTTGCACATGTGGAATACCACCTTTTTATCACCCACCCGATTTCCACATCAACAAGATCCTTCTCCATAGAAAGGAAAGGTCTTCCAAGAATAATCGCCACCTCATAGTCCACTTCACAATCAAGAATGACAAAATCTGCCGGAAGGATGAATTTATCAACACGAACCAATACATCTTCAAATACTCCCTACGGTATGTTCATGGTACGATCGACCATTTGTAATCTCATAGATGTGGGTCTTTGTTGCCCAATTCACAAAGTCTTGAAAACCGAATAGGGCATTAAATTGATACTTGCCCCAAGATCAAAAAGAGCTTTAGCAAACTCGGCACTTCCAATGGTACATGGATTGTGAAAGAACTGGGATCTTCCAATTTATGAGTCATTTAATGTACAATTGCACTCACTTGATGAGTGACTTTGATAGTTTCAAAATTCATCGACTGCTTCTTTGTCACCAAATCCTTCATAAACTTTGCATAATCGGGCATTTGTTCCAGAGCTTCAACTAATAGCGCATTGATCAAGAGACTCTTCATCATGTCAATGAACTTTTTGACTTTATTCTCGCCATTTTTCTTGGCAAGCCTTTGAGGATATGGAGGAGGAGGCTTAGGAAATGGTTTCGCCTTTTGCACTATCGGTTCCGGTATGTCAATAACGTGATCCCTAAACGGGTTCACTTCCTCTTGATTATCTTCCACATTGTCATAATATCAATCCGCACTTCATCATTTTCTTGCACCACATTGTTCGGGATCTCTTCCTCTTGTACCACTTACTCATCATTTATAAGTTGCCTTTGACTTGAGGTGGGTGCATTCCCACCTCTTCCGCTTCTTGTAGTAACGACGATGGCATGCCCCGTGTTGTTCCCACCCTTTGGGTTCACCACCGTGTCACTTGGTAGTTCCCCTTTAGGACGAGAATTTAGAGCTGGAGAGATTTTCCCCATTTGGACTTCTAAGTTGCGGATTGATGTGTTTTGTGAGGCAAGTTGGGCATCCGAATCGGAATTCTTTTCCATCATTGCTTGAACACATTCTCTATTCGCCCCCATTTCATTGTTGGTAGAAATTGGGCCATGGGAAGGATAAGGAGGCAGGTTGCTCGGTTGTTGATACATCGAGGACCTTTGAAAACCCAAATCCCAATTGCCTTGATTATTTTTACATCCGCCTTGATTGTTACCCCCTGTCCCATAATTACCTTGATTGTTGCCATTTCAATTTCCTTGATTGTTAATTTTATGCCAATTTTCCTGATTGTTTCCACCTCCAATTACATTGGTTGTTAGAATTCCAATTGCCTTAATTGTTTTGAGGTCGCCATTGTTGTTGACTTGGGCCTTGGAAATTGTTTCGTTGACCTTGAAAGTTGTTCACATATTTCACCTCCTCTTCTTGTTCATTTTAAGAATCATCTTGATCAAACCCACTATCTTCTTGCACATAATTCTCCACTCGAGGTTGCACTTGCGGATCCTTGGTCCATTTTTTGTTCATCATCATGTTCATTCCCTCTATAGCATTGACTTTCTTAGGATTTTGCACTTGTTGAAGTTGAGCCTTTGCAAATTGATTCATGGTGGTAGTCAATTTGGCAATGGTTTGTCCATGGTCATGCAACTGTTTGTGAAGGTGGATCACGTTGAGATCATCTTGTGGAACATTAGCACGAGATTGCCACGCTGAAGATTTTTCCACTCTTTTATCCAAAATCTCACAAGCCTCTGCATAAGGTGTGGTCATGAAATTTCCACCGGTAAGTTGATTCACCACACATTGGTTGGTCGTATTAATCCCATGATAGAAAGTCTGTTGAATCATATTCTCTGCCATGTCATTGTTGGGTCATTCTTTGACCATTGTCCTATACCGCTCTCATATCTCGTGTAGCTAGAATCTCATCCCTAAGTGTAGCCATGTGCCCCGGAGAGAAGAATTTAGAAATAAATTTCTCCGCCAATTCATCCCAAGTGTGAATGGAATGGTTCAGGTCGTTCCAACCAATCTAAAGCTTTCCTCAATAGAGAGAAGGGAAAAGGCCTTAGCCTCAAAGCATCCTCGGAAACATTTGTTTGTTTACTCCCCCAACAAGTGTCCACAAACCCCTTCAAGTGTTTATACGCATTTTGACTCGGAGCCCCGATGAAGAAACCTCGTTTCTCTAGCAAAGTGAGCATCACATAGGTGATTTGAAAGTTTCCCGCCCTAACACAGGGTGGGACTATAGCACTTGCATACCCTTTATTGGGCAACACTCAGTGTGGAACCGCTCGTGGAGGAGGTGGGGGCGGAGCGGGGACATTGTCATGAGGCTCTCGGCCTCTTATAATGGCTTGCGGTTCAAGAGGAACCTCATCAACTTGCTCATCCTCGATGCACACATCCCCCAAAGCAATTTTTTCGAGCTTATTGTTTACCATGGTTGTACCGACGATTTGTCAAACAAGTAAGTAACACGGAAGGAAAAGAAGATATTCCAAAAATACACCCAAATATATAACTAACACCGTTTTTAACTCCCCGACAACGATGCCAAAAATTGACTATAGCGCACAATGCAAACCTTAAAACAATGTATGAAACGGTCGATTACAATTATAGAAACACAACGAAGAGTCAGGATCGAATTCATAGGGAGCTAGACGGGAGTTAGGAGTATATATTCTAATGCGTGAATTTGAAATATCTTAATTTTCACTTCCACAAATGGTGTTGTTGCTATTTCTATTTTAAAACTAAAGATTGCAAAATTAAGAAGGAAGACTAGAATAAATGTTTTTGTTATTTTTCAAGTTTGTAAATAGCCTAGGGCTATGACCATCGCCTAGGTGTTTGCCAAACGAGATAAAAACCTTAATGCTTGTTTTGTTGATTGGGGTGTATTATAGCTGTCAATCTATCAACTACACACTCAATACCTCTCGGTTAGAGAGTGCTTTTGGCCAATTTGGCTTTCTCAAGTCCAAATGGTATCACACAAAACAGTTGATAAAAGCTCAAGTCGGGTTATTACAATCTCTAGGTTGAACCCTTTAATTGGGTTAATCAATCTCTCGACTGACCCAATTTCTTGTTAGCCAAGTTTTTCTAGACTAAGTCTCTCTTTCTCAAGTAGAGACTAAGTCAAATAGGAACGAACTAATGTTTGCAACCATTACTTCCACAAATTAAAGCATGGAAAAGGCTAAATAATAAATACTCAATCATAAACAAGCACTAAATTAGATAACCATAAGGTTGATCCAATAGGGTTGGGTCACAACTAAAGTGAAAGTCTAGCTATTCATGCTTGAGATTGAAGAAGAATAAATACTAATTAATCATATATTGTAAAGTTAAAATGATAAAATATATAGTAAAATACTCCAAAATATAGAAAACTTCCAAAAGAGGCAAAGAAAAACGGCTACAGGACTTGCATATGTCAAAACTTAATCTAATTATGTGAAACTCGTCTATTTATATATAGCTGGAAATTTCGGACAAAAATGCCCTTCAGGAGGTTTTGCGGCCGCACAATTCAATGTGCAGGCCGCAGAATTCTTCAACTTGCAGGAGCTGGGATTCTGCGGCCACACAATTCTTAATTGTGGCGGCGAGGCAATATTTCTGCGGTCTGCTAGCACTGCGGCCGCAACCTAGTCTTCTTCGGTCCACACCTTTACTTCTGCGGCGGCAAGACACTTCTTCTACGGCCACACAATTCTTGTGCGGTCCGCAATTTTGAGGAACTCGGAACTTGGAAATTTGTTCACCCTCTGAAGTTTATCTCACGCTCTTCTTTTGCGGCCGCACAATTCCTGTGCAATTTGCTAGAAAGCCTGCTGATTTCCTTCGTTGTTTGCGGTCACAGATGAAATCCTGCGGTCCGCACTTTGTAAGCTTATGTGTCTTTTATTGCCTTGTGTTTAGATTACTCCTTTTTTAGTCGAATTTTATCTAGGGAGTCCAACTTCCAACATTCCTCCAACTTTGCTCATTTTATCAGTTTCAGGAATACAATTCAATACTTTTAGATTAAAACAAAAGCTAAAAGGCGCTAGTAAGTAGTCAAAATCCTTACTTATCAACAACCTGAATAAAAAAATAAAGTTATTATCAATAACTTGAAGAAGAGATTAAAAAATTAAAAGTCAAATGGCCGGAGGTATTTGTTGATACCCATTTTTTCTATATATTTTAAATATGCATAAATACCTTCAAAATAGCATATATAAGCATAAACAAGGTTTTTATAATTTTTCCCATAATTTTAAGGGTTTAAATTGATTTATTTTCTCCCCTTCTTATTCATAAAATTCGCAATAATTATTTCCAAAATTATTGCTATAATTATTTATTCATTTAAATTCTATACTTATACCAAAATGTAATTAATATAATTTTTACGCATTTTTATAATTACATTTGGTATTTTTCAAGCTAAATTGCGTATAATTACAACGTTAGCCCGTCTTAATGTATAATTATATCTTATACGTGTAAAATTGGCCCCTATATTTTTAAAATGATAATTATACATTTTTAATCATTTTGGTATAGAAAAATTATTCTTAGGAAACTATTTATTTTATTTAAAATCAAAATAGGGAAATTGGCTATTTAAATCATAGCCAAATTTGGCTTTCAATTATAGCCCAAATTGAGCCCACTCTTAAACCAATTTCCTACCCAATTACTCGACCCAAATCCTATAAACTCCTACCCAAACCCGAAACCCATCTACCCGGTCTAATCCTGACCGTTGATTTCCCAGATCAACGGTCCAAATAAATCGTTTCCTTTTTAATTCCTAAAGACCCCTAACCCTACATCATTTTCCAAACCACGCCGCCTTCAGATGCTCTCGTCTCTTCTATTATCTCAACCTAACCCTAGCCTTATTCAACCACCGCCTCCCTCTCCGGCCATCTCCGGCGACCACCTTTCAACACCAAGCCTCCAATGCCCCCCCCCCCTCACCTTGCTTATCATCTATGAGGCCTTCAAGGGCCCTGGGCCATGCCGACTTGTGTCTAGGGTTTCTGTTTTGGTTGTTCATAGCTTATCCGATGTGATTTTGGGCAAAATCACACCATATTTGTTACGATCGTTGAAGTTTATAACAGGTTCTTCCGTTTCTATTTGGGTTTCCTTTGAAACCCTGACTTTTGTTTGAATCTCTTAGATCCGCGCTATTTTTTAACAATTTAAGTTTTTTTCTCTCTATATTTTATACTAGTCTCGAACTTCTTTTAAAAAAACATCAATTTTAAGTCATTTTGACTTCCTTTAAAGTTAGGGTTTTCTCGGAGTTTCTTTTACACTTGTTCAAACTGATGTTTTCTGTATGTTTAAACCTATTCCTTGCATATCTCGAATGATTCTGTGTTCTTACCACTTTTTAACTCGCCTATGTTAAAAAGCCTTAATTTTTAAGATCTTTTTACTTTGATTCTTTGTGTTAGCCTGATTACTCGATTCTTGTTAAGATTCTGTGGTTGACATACTTCGAATAGGTTTTACTGAGTCCTTAGCCTACTTGTATTACCTCCGTATGATTGTGTTCATTCCTGTTTGTTCATCTCTTGCCTCCTTCTGTCGATATTGCTGACCCTGCATGTTTGCTATGACTGTCTGCTCTTCTCTATTTATATGTTGAATTATAGAATCATGACTCTCTCTTGACTGATTCTGATTTCCTTATTTGATGGTTTGATTGAAAGGATTCTTTTAAAACCCTAGAATTCTACTCGTCTGTTTAAATGAATTGATTCCATTACCTTATTTGCTGTAGTACTTTATTTTTATTGAATCATTTCCTTAATTGAAGTTTTCTGAATTTAGTCCTAATTGACTACCCTATGCTTAATGAACTTTGATTCCTTCCTTATTAGTCACGTACTGATTCTTTCTTGCCTTATATGCTACTTGTTTTTACCGTTTGAATTAAAATCCCTTAACTTAAGGGAGTACTTGCCTTGATGGCTGACTAATTGATTCCGAGTTCCTTAATTACCATGCTACTATGATTCCTACCTTATTTTACTACCTGTTTTCAACTATAAATACTCTAGTCTTTCAGTAACACACAGACGAACACACACACTGTTCAACTCTCTCTTTTACACACATACATACTCTCTATTGTTCTTCTCTTGATTACCAGCTATTACTAGTCGGCTGCAAGCCAAGACTGGTTATTCTATTTGCCTATTCTTCATTCTGTACTTGCTATCTTCCAACTGGTATGTCTTCAATTTATGATTAAAGCTTCAAAACAATATGTTTCTTTGGGTATTTCGATTCATTTTATTTCTAATCTGCTTTTACTTATGGTTCTGTTGTTCTACTTGCAACTAGTTTTGTATGCTCTGTTGTTTTAGTTCTTAATACCTTTTCCCTTTAGCCTCAACATGTTACTACCCCTTTTTCATGCTTCAACATGATTCTTCTTATGTCTTCTTTAATTCTTAGTATACTACAACATGCACCACATGTTACTTAGTCTCTATACTATATCCAGAACCTTTCCTGAACTTATGTGTAACTATGTTTATTATGTGTTGTCCTCTCCCTAGTACTCCCTCAATCTGGTTCTGTTTAGTTCTTGGCATGAACTCTTTGTGATAAACTATGTCTGTGATTGTTTAGGCCCTGTACAGGTCTGTGATGCTTTAGTACATCTCTAGTGTTAACTTGTATACAAATCTGTTTCTATGTATGGTCTATATGTCCCCAATCCCTGCTTCCTTATTTGTGGTTGTATCTCTATGTGATGTGTACTGTTTGGTGCTGGTTGAATGCTCCATCCCCTGTTCTTTTCAAAACTATTTTCCTAAGCCACTCACCTACTGATATGTAAACCTATTTCAAATAGACTATTTTCAGAACTTCTCTTTTAACTCAACTCTTTTCAAATCACCTCCTGCACTTCACTTTATTCTTAGGCCTTTAAGTTCTGCCCCCTTAGTGTGAGCACTGATTTGGGACTCTTGAGCTCCCTCCGAACTCTGACACACTGAGGCTGGCACTTCCACACTGCACTTGTTCAATTCTTGGTTACTAAGTATAAGTGTAAGCACTGCCCGGGATCCTTGAGATCCTTAGGGAACTTTGATGCACCTACACTCTGATTTGTCTATGGAACTGAGGCATATGAGGCCATTGGAGGCTTTGGGAAATCTTGGCCTAATTGAAGGCTCCCTATAGAGTAGCTTCTTGATTTTCTATTTCTATTTATGTAACTCATTCATTGGTCTGTAATAATTAGTAAACAACTCTTGGGGAATGTATAGTAAAAAGGGAAGGGGTAACTATGCATGCTATAGATCTAAAAGGGTAGAAACCATGCTATTAGGTTTATATTTCCTATGTGTGCAATAGAGATCATATTTAGGACTAACATGTGCAAAGCATATCGTGCATTAGAAATCATGCTCTTTAGAATTTCATAAACACTGTTTCAGCACCTCACTTCAATATTGTTATATCACTTAGGAAAATCCTATTCCGTAAGTGACAATGGAAAAAATGCTATCATGTGATTCTATCTATGCATCCTGGAAACGTAATCTAAATCCGGCCCTAAAATAAGAGTGTTAACAAAATGTGCAATCATGCTTCACCATGTTACACGTAGAGATCATGTTCTAGGTAAACAACTAATAAACCTGTCACTTTTGCATATCCTGAAAGCATGTCAAAACACTGCAATATTTGTGCATTTAGAGATCTTGTTTAGGCTTCTGATTCTGCACCATTCTGCATCTTTGTGCATTAGATATCATGTCCTTAGGATTGATTCTCATTCGTTTAAGCACACCTAGCCTAATTACTGGGAAAAAACAACAACTTCATTCAATCCTCGCGATTAGTTGATAATAAGTCTGTATTCTTAACACCTAGAACAACATGTTTAGGTAATACAATGTTGAACAACTCTCCTCTAAGTAATTCTGGTAATTGGTATATACTATCTCACACCTAGGCAAGCCTTAGGTGATTAATTTATCTAAAACTGGAAATCTGCCTTCCTGTATATGGTGCTCAATGCTTAAAAGGTTTCAAATCAGTAAACAAATTGACTAGGATCCCTTTTCTGAGTTATAAAAACAGGTCTGCATATCTGTTTATATTATGAACTCACCTAGACACCATGTCTTAGGATTCTGAATTTAAACACTGCCCGTAACTGTGTTTGAGTTGTGTTGTCTAATTGTATCGCTTGTGGAGATAAACTTTAGCCTTTACTTGCTTTTCTATGTTCCCATTAACTGCAGTCCTATATGCTCTTGTTTTTCGCCCTAGCATTCCTTTAAACCTGAGGGTCTGCCTAGAACTTCCCTTATAGATAGAAGTCCTAAACTTCTCCGGGACTATTAAGAAAGGACGGGTAACAGCACACAATAGAGGTCGTGACTAATACGCGCTTTAGTTACCTTCACGGGGTGGGAAAGGGTAGAATATGGATATGATGAGCGATGCGCTAATACCACGTGTAGCCCCTCTTTGAGGAGTGTCATACCGGGTGTCACACCTCCTTTTTACTACCCCCCGGAAGGGTATAAGGGAGTTTTTTCCAATTTAAGTGACAATTGAAACGAGATTATTTTATTTATTTAGAGTCGCCACTTGGAATAATTTATGGTGTCCCAAGTCACCGATTTAAAATCCCGAATCGAGGAAGTCTGACTATGTTTTATAGTCTGCAAACAGAGAAATCCGGGTAAGGAATTCTGTTAACCCGAGAGAAGGTGTTAGGCATTCTCGGGTTCCGTGGTTTTAGCACGGTCACTCAACTATTATTATTGGCCTATTTATTTGGTTTTAAAACATTGTTTTCGACCTACGTGCATTTTATTCCTTTTAAACCGCTTTTAATTATTTACGAGATATACGTTGCAAACCGGGTCACATGAAATGCACACCCGAGCATAGACTTACGGTATTATACACAGTGCAAATTGCGCTACATGAAACGCACCTGCAATTCACAACATGTTAATTTTTGTTGTTGTTTGAAGTTATAATCGGGTCATATGAAATGCACACCCGAATTTTGATTCATGTACCGCGACTATGCCACGAGAACCGTACCCATAGTCACGATAATTTATTTAATTAAACCTAAATTGTGACCGGGCCACATAAGTGTACCCCCATATTTTAATAGTTAAGCGTCACAACTACGTCATGGGAACCGTACCCATAGTTATGACAATTATTTAGTTAACGTATCTAGAGCAAGCTACGAAAGTTCACGGCATCTTCATACTAATTTCTATATTTACGTGAGGGCCATAGATTATAGAATTTCATTTGTGTATGGCACACCTCAATTTATTCTTAAAGCAAACTAAAGATGCTCCTACTTTAATCTAATTCGAAATTAGGTATCACAATCACGTCAAGGGAACCGTACCCGTAGTCACAATAGTTATTAATCGCACCTAAAGCATGCTACGAATGTTCATAAAGTTGCGTAGTTCCTAGCTCAGTGATTGTGTGTTACCCAAATAATTTACATCAGCAAAACAAAACTGAGAAGTAGAGTACATCATTCAACAGAATACACAAAGTAAACATCTACACAAAAAGCAATATGGTCATTTAAAGGGAATATGAGCTACGGTAAGATGAAATAGTACAATAAAGTGAATCAAAGATATAAAAAACTATTTAAAGATGTCCAATTCCTTCCCATCCATTCTGCTAATTTCGAACACACATCGGTACACACTTAAACAAACCAAACAAACAATGGAATGATACCATAAACTAACTTAGTACATCAAGGCAACTAAATGACATCCAAGCACAAAAGAGGTATTAAGAGGCGTAATTGAAGGCACGACGAGAAAATAAACCTTTTCATTTGGTTGGAACTCACTGGCAAACCTTTAAAACGTTTTGCACAAACAATAACGTTAAAAATAAATGGCTCGCATTTATATGGAAAACATAGTTCATTGTAAACGTTTTATGTAACAACTATAATATTAACACAAACATTTATTAAGTTTGCAACAACCTCAAAATTTAAACCATCTCCCACTGAATTAGTAAGCCTTCGCACAAAATAACACGGGTGTCATGGCCAACTTCCCACAACAATACGCCTAATTTGTTAACCTGGAATAGGGTTCATCATTGATGCATGAAACTCGGCTTTATGTAGCCAAAAGACTAACAGTACCCTTCCTAAAATTACGAAACAAGACACTATGATCCAAACTCGATTGAATACGAAACTAGCCTAGTTTGCCTCAGGGAATGATAAGTCAGTTGAACACGCAGACATTTGAAAATTCCAGCATTACAAATCCTTCAACTCACTTAATACACTCACTGAATTTACGTTAAAGAATAAATTGATCGTGCCAATTTTAACCATAAACCACGAGATGTGCAACTAGATAAACGACTCACAATCGCGAGAAGACAACTGGAATTGCAACTAGTTAAGCTTTCATCCAACATATGACCACAAGAGACCGAGTTAGCGCATATCTTGACAGAGGATAGCAACAAATGCCTCACCAGGAAACTCGACTAAACCTAACAGGATTTCATAGAATATTACTTAAACATTAGAAGGGACCAATAAAGGCAATGACAAACAGAATTCATCGGCAAAACAACCTCAAGAATCACTTAATGCTCAAACTCAAGTAGACCGACAAGGAAAAACAAAAACTGAATGTGCGCCAGGTGCATGGCTTTCAAAGTCGGAGACCAAATCGAGAATGAAGCTAGATGCAATGCCAATATAAACGAACAAACAGAATGGTATGACCTGTGAAAAGACTAGTTGAGTTTAAAAATAGTATTGTAACAGATTTCAGCACAGCAGAATAACATATACTTTTCTTTTCAAACTGGATTTTGATCTGGTTCACAAGACTGATTCAAAATCCGAGTAGCGAACAGATTTCAGAAAATTAGAAAGACCAGGCTAAGCCAACCATGAAAAGTACTTCAAAGAAAATTCCAGCACTTATTTCGCACCGAAACCGATGAAATCAACAAAACACTCATGACGATCATAAGGAATGTATCATTAATTAGATATTCAAACATCCATACTACTAATGCGATTCACTCAAACATGTCAGTACCAATATGAAATCCTCATGGGAGAACTGCATCACATACTAATTCCAATCAAACGAACTTGCAAACAATTTTTCATACTAACAAAATCTCGATTAATAACGGACTCCGATCAGTACCATAACAAGTTAAGAGGAAATAATGAGATGAACCTGAAATTGAGCTTTTGATTAAACTTCGGCCGTGAATATACAATACTAGAATCCGAACTGAAAAGCAACATGGAACTTAGCCGTGAACCTCGAGCCTCGAACGACGACCAACTCGAACCAAATCTCAGCACCTTACTTCTATATTTGAAGCCATTACCAACAGAAATCCAGAGAAAATAAACGGAACTTCCATTTTTTAAGTTTTCTGGTTTTTGAAGTAAAACTAAAACAAGAAAAGCAACTGAGTTTTTTAAAAAAATCTTTTATGTGAATGTCAAATAAAAAGAAAACTCAAGATTCGACAAAGAAGATGATTTCTCCAACCCTAATTTCTATCTCTATTGATTTCTCTCCCACTGATTTTTTTTACCAATTCCTCTCCGATAATTCCTCAAACTCTCTATATATATACTCACCTCGAAGCTTTAGACTCTTTGGCCAAGTAATGAATTCCAACCATCGATCTCTTCGAATCGGACGGATTTTCGACAAATGGAGGACTAGGATCAATGGTATTGATCCTATGGCACCCATTTATCTCAATTCATCAAAGAGATTGAGGAGCGCGTGAGAGAGACGCGAGATTCTCTGTCAGAGTTTGTTAGGGGTTCATGACGTGGATAGAGAGAGGTGAAGGGGGGACCAGCTTACGTGGACATGCCGGATTTTGGAGATTCCAGCGAGTTTTGGAGTAGTGAAGGGTAGAGACGGGGCTTGGGTGAGGGCGCCGTTTGGGGGGGTGAGGAGAGATAGGGGAAGGTTTTGTTAATATTAGATATATGTGTTTAATGATAGGTTAAATGATAACCATTGGATGGAGGGTTGGGATTTGAAGGAGAGTGGGGCGGGTCAGTGGGTATTTAGGCAGGTCACAGGTTGAATCCGGCGGGTTAATGGGTGTGAAGATGGGTTGAGTGGGTTTTGAGGTATTTTGAGCCAATTTTGCCTTTTGGCCTAATTTAAATTAAAACCAAACTCATTTCCCTTTTCTTTTTCCTTTTATTTAATTAATTGAAAACCTAAATTAAAGTCCTAAATTAAATTAATTTGCACAATTAAGCTTAATTAACTACTATAATATTTACAAAAATTAATTACCTCTAGATTAAAAGAGGACATTACTAATCTGAAATTAAAAAAACCAAGATGCAAATGTGAGTCAATTTTGTGATTTTCATTTTGAAATAAAATAACTAATTTACTAGTTAATGCTAAAAATATGAAAACAAAACTCAATGCAATGCAAGGTATTTTTGACATTTTTTCATGATTTTTAACAAAAGTAAACATGCACAAAAATGCAAACAATTAACACAAAATCCTACAAAGTTGCAAATAATTGGGATAAATTTATTTTCTTTAATTTGTAGGAGTATTTCATATAGGGAAAAAATCATGTGCTCACAGCTGCCCCTCTTTGCTCGGAAACATGAAGAGTTTTCGGGCAAAGATAAAGTGAGCGGATACGAGCAACTTTTTGCCCATTGTAATACTCCGTGGGAAGCATTTTGAAAAAGTATGTCCGAACCTTCCTTCCGAGGTTGCCTACATATCCTTGGCTATAAAGGAATCAGGTCAGTGTAGTTCTGGAGAATGATGAGTTGGAGTGTCAAGTGAGGTGCTGTTCGAGGCTCCGGCCCGCGGTTCCTGCCATTACATTAAAATCAAAAATGAAAAAGACTAGCTAAACCTATCAACTATGAGTTACAAGGTTCCTATCTATAAGTCTTCTGAAGCTTGATCTTGAGTCTTAAATGGTCTTCATGCAGACTTTAGATTTGAACCTTGACACTTGCTAGCTGCAGGTGATGACTTATTTTTCCACGGCTTCTTCGGAGCAAAACCGGATATGCCATGCTCGTGACTCAGTCATGTCTTGAGCAATCCATATCTTGTCTTCGCTTCTGCATTTTGGATGATTTTTTCTTCTTCTTTTATTCTGGATTGAGACCACATTATGTTAGTCATCTCGGATTGTCGACTCGCATTCTTGTCGCAAGCTTCTGTTACTGCTAACCTGAATTGAATTCTGAAATGGGCTCCCTTGTTTTCCAGGTGGGTGCCTGGCTGCCGAGACTTGAACTGTATTCCCTTGTTCTCCAGGTGGGCGCCTGATTGCCAAAACTTGAAACTGTATTCCCTTGTTCTCCAGGTGGGCGCCTGATTACCAAAACTTGAAACTGTATTCCCTTGTTCTCCAGGTGGGCGCCTGATTGCCAAAATTTGGATTGTATTCCCTTGTTCTCCAGGTGGGCGCCTGATTTCCACAACTTGAAACTGTATTCCCTTGTTCTCCAGGTGGGCGCCTGATTTCCAAAACTTGAACTGTATTCCCTTGCTCTCCAGGTGGGCGCCTGATTTCCATAAATCGAATTGTACTCCCTTGTTCTCCAGGTGGGCGCCTGATTGCCAAAACTTGAATCTATATTCCCTTGTTCTCCAGGTGGGCGCCTGATTGCCAAAACTCGAACTGTATTCCTTGTTCTTCAGGTAGGGGCCTGATTGCCAAAACTTTAACTGTATTCCCTTGTTCTACAGATGGGCGCCTGATTACCAAAACTTGAATTGTCCAAGAGGGTCCTGAATTACCAAAACCTATATCCCATTATCCAGGAGGGTCCTGAAAACTTGAAAACTAAATCCCATTATCCAGGAGGGCCCTGAAAATTTCAAATTGAATCTCATCTTAAGAATGAAAACTTTAAAGCCAACTATATTTCCTCAAAGTAGAGCTTATGCTAGATCTTGTTACTCATGGATGTTTTGAATTTTTTTTAAGTCCCATTGTCCAAGAGGGTCCTGAGAACTTCAAATTAAATCCCATTATCCAGGCGGGTCCTGAAAATTTACGGTCGAACCTGTCCGGTACATGCTTTCCTTATGGAGGATTCCTCTAGAACCAACGATATTTCCTGCCCCTGTTTCAATCAAAGAAAACTTTATCAGTTTAAAAAATGTGGTGGTTAGTTTGTGGCATTCTTGTTGAAGATAGCCCTGCCACTGCCGTGTTTTGTTCTAACTGGCTGCTTTGAACTGGCCAAGGATTTGTTTGACTTTTTGGCTGAATCTCAACCACAGGACCCTGAAAGACCCAAATGACCTGCACTCAAACCATTGTTTTACATTTATTCCCTTCTCATTTGAACCTCTGCATCTTCCACAACATTCACAAACCACTCGACCAGTTGAACTTTCACTAACACCTTATTTCCCATTTTTGCATTGTGCTTTTTCTGGTATGTTTGGCCTCATTTTGCTTTTGTGCAATTTCGGAAGTTGGTAGTAATCTTTGGAATCCTTATTTTATTGCTTAAACAAAGCTGACATTGATAAAGCCTTTGATAAATAAACCCAAACGAAATGAAATGCAATGACTTTGAGAATTAGGAATAAAGAAGAAAATTCGAAACAGGATGACCTTTTTGTGGGAGAAAAAGGGAAAAGAGACTTATCTAAGTGAGGCGGCAGGCACCAATGATCATGACATGCATTTCAGATTAATCATCCCAGCCTGTTCAACCAATCAACTTTCAGTTGTCATACCTTGTGCCCAGGATCTCCATAACCCAATCTCTTCGCCAAATTACTAATCTTGTTCGGTTTGCGGCGCCCTGAAGGGTTTTCGCCGACAAACCTCTCTCATTTGTTCATCTCACAACTCATTGTCGCCCTACGATGACCGTGAAGGTTTTCACCGATAAGACTCTCTCATTTTTAGTTTCTCTCAGCTTACCATCGCCTTACGGTGCCCGTGAGGGTTTTTACCAATAAGACTCTCTCATTTATTTGTTTTCCTTTGTACGGCACGGAGTGTTGCCCCTAGTGCGAATCATACCTCTGTCTTGCTTGACTTGGCAATCTCAAATATTGGTCGGAAGGTCTTTCTTTGGACCGTAATACGGGCTTTTGGATGGAGTTAGAAAGAAAGGATAAAGGCTCAAAACAAATTGAGTGGGTTCACAATTACAACTTTGGAATTAGACCTTTTATATAGCCACAACTTCTGCCCCAGTTTCTTTGCCTAGGAGCTTTTGAATTTTTATTTGGATGGGACTGAACCGTGAGGCTACCTACGTATCGTTAAAAGGAATCAGGTTGAACGTAGTTCATGCCATAGGAATTGCTTTGTTGTTGTTACTTTTCTCTTTTTCTCTTTTTTCTTTTTTCTTTTCTTTTCTTCTTTTTTTCACTATTTTTCATTCTTTTCTTTCTCTTTTTCTCTTATCTTTTCCTCTTTTCCTTCTTTATTCACCTTTTGTGTCCGTTTTTCTTAACTTTGCTACTGATTCCAAAAGAGGGGTATGAAAGAAAATAAATAAGGCTCAAAGGGGTAACAAAGGGTAAAGTGTTTAGATAGCAGAATAAAATGCCTTCGTCATTCCAATCTTCAAAACATGCCAAGTACAAACAAACACAATTTAACCCAGAGAAATCATACATAATATCTTTTGACTGCATCAGAATTGATAGCCATATCTACTCATTTTCCTTCTATATCTGTTAAATACAAGGAACCATTGGAAAACACTCTCGTTACGATGAACGACCCTTGCCAATTTGGGGCGAACTTGCCTTTTGCTTCAGCCTGATATGGAAGGAGGCTTTTCAATACTTGCGGACCTACCTCAAATTTCCGGGGACACACCTTTTTGTTGTATGCTCTTGCCATTCTCTTTTTATACAACTGGCCATGACACACTGCTGCCAGTATTTTTTCGTCAATCCGACTTAATTTCTCCAAACGGTCTTTGACCCACTCATCATCATCAGTTTCGGCTTCAGCAACAATCCTAAGAGATGGAATTTCAACTTCCGCGGGTATCATTACTTCAGTACCATATACCAACGAATAAGGAGTCGCACCTACTGAAGTGCGAACAGTAGTGCGATAACCTAGCAAAGCAAAAGGCAACTTCTCATGCCATTTCCTGAAACCTTGCACCATTTTCCGGAGTATTTTCTTTATGTTCTTATTGGCTGCCTCGACAGCTCCATTTGCCTTGGGGCGGTACGGAGTAGAATTACGATGCATAATCTTGAACTGTTGGCATATGTCTTTCATTAAATGACTGTTAAGATTAGCACCATTGTCTGTGATGATTACCTTTGGGATTCTGAACTGACAAATGATATTTGAATGGACAAAGTCCACCACTGCCTTCTTGGTCACAGATTTGAAAGTTTTAGCTTCGACCCACTTAGTGAAATAGTCAATGGCCACTAGAATGAACCTGTATCCGTTTGATGTCGCGGGCTCAATTGGTCCAATGACATCCATTCCCCAAGCAACAAAAGGCCACGGTGCGGACATTGTGTGCAACTTAGATGGCGGTGAGTGAATCAAGTCTCCGTGTACCTGGCATTGATGACACTTGCGCACACATCCAATGAAATCTCGTTCCATGGTAAGCCAATAATACCCTGCTCGAAGAATATTCGTTTCTAGTACATACCCGCTCATATGTGGCCCGCAAACTCCGGAATGTACCTCGGTCATGATAGTCGAGGCTTGCCATCGATGCACCTCAATATCCCAAGATCTAGGGTTCTTTTGTACAACCC
>ML277315.1:13468-41978 GCA_005239495.1 Nicotiana undulata | reverse complement strand
TTGGGTTTGTTTTTACCCCCCCCCCCCCCCCCCCCCAAGAAAAATCTGCAAGCCAGACATCGAATTGTTCTCTTTTGATCACCTGTGGCTTGTATTGGATATATCCCCATCCTGAGGTACTCCCTAATGTCATGGAACCATGGTTCACCATCGAGTTCCTCTTCAATCACATTACAGTAAGCATGTTGGTCCCGAACTTGAATATGCAAAGTGTCGACATAAGCTTTGTCCGGGTGGTGCAACATTAACGCCAAGGTAGCCAAAGCATCGGCAACCTCATTATGGATCCTTGGAATTTGCCTGAACTCTATTGATCAAAACCACTGACAAAGATCATGCAAACATTGTCGATACGGTATGAGCTTTAAATCCCGTGTCTCCTATTTCCCCTGAATCTGGTGCACCAGGAGGTCCGAATCTCCCAAGACCAAAACTTCCTGGACTCCCATGTATACAGCTAATCTCAATCCCAAAATGCACGCCTCGTACTCAGCCATGTTGTTGGTACAATAAAAACGAAGCTGGGCTGTTATAGGGTAGTGATGCCTTGTTTCCGAGATGAGTACTACCCCTATTCCGACACCTTTCATGTTAGCGGCTCCATCAAAGAAAAGTCTCCACCCGGGATTTTCTTCCTGCTCAACCTCGTCAATATGCATCTCCTCTTCATCAGGAAAATAGGTCTTCAATGGCTCATAATCTTCATCGACCGGGTTCTCGGCCAAATGATCAGCCAATGCTTGGGCTTTCATCGCGGTACGAGTCACATAAACAATGTCAAACTCTGTGAGCAAAATCTTCCACTTCGCAAGTCTTCCTGTGGGCATAGGCTTCTGAAATATATACTTTAGAGGATCCAGGCGAGAGATGAGGTAAGTAGTGTAGGACGACAGATAATGCTTCAGCTTTTGTGCCACCCAAGTTAGGGCGCAACATGTCCTTTAAGGGGAGTGTAATTAACCTCATAGGATGTAAACTTCTTGCTGAGATAATAGATGGCTTGCTCCTTCCTGCCTGTGATGTCATGTTGACCCAACACACAGCCAAACGATTTGTCCAAGACCGTTAGATAAAGAATTAAAGGCCTCCCAGGTTCCGGCGGGACCAACACAGGTGGGTTTGACAAGTACCCCTTGATTTTGTCGAATGCCTCTTGGCACTCATCAGTCCATTTGACCGCAACATCCTTCTTCAACAACTTAAATATGGGCTCACAAGTTGTCGTGAGTTGAGCAATAAACCTGCTGATGTAGTTTAAACGCCCGAGCAAACGAATCACCTCAGTCTTGTTCCTTGGAGGTGGCAACTCTTGGATAGCTTTGATATTTGATGGGTCCAACTCAATACCTCGACGACTGACTATGAATCCCAACAGCTTTCCGAATGGGACACCAAATGCGCATTTGGCAGGGTTAAGCTTAAGATTGTACCTGCGGAGCCTTTGGAAAAACTTTCTCAAATCTCCGACATGGTCGGCCTGTTGCTTTGACTTTATGATCACATCGTCCACGTAAACCTCAATCTCTTTGTGTATCATGTCATGGAACACAGTAGTCATTGCCCTCATATAAGTTTCCCCAGCGTCCCGGTAGCAATAAGTTCCCCATGGGGTAATGAATGCTGTTTTTTCTACATCATCCTCATCCATCAAAATCTGGTGGTATCCCGCATAGCAATCCACAAAAGACCCGATCTCATGCTTGTCATAGTTTTCAATCAGAATGTGGATATTTGGCAATGGAAAATTATCCTTTGGACTTGCTTTGTTGAGATCGCGGTAATCAATGCACATCCTTGTCTTGCCATCCTTCTTTGGCACTGACACCACATTAGCTAACCAAGTGGGATATCGTGTGACTCGAATGACCTTTGTGTCCAACTGCTTTGTGATTTCTTCCTTAATCTTCACACTCATGTCGGTTTTGAACTTTCTCTGCTTGACGGGAGGGAATGCCGGGTCAGTTGGCAACTTGTGGACAACCAAATCGGTACTCAGGCATGGCATGTCATCATACGGCCATGCAAAAATATCCTTATATTCAAACATTGCTTTGATTAATTCTTCCCTGATTTGTGGCTCAAGGTGGACACTTATCTTGGTTTCTCTGACATTATCTGGATCTCCTAAATTGATTGCTTCCGTTTCATTCAGATTAGCCTTGGATTTTTCTTCAAAATGATTTAGTTCCTTACTAATTTCCTCAAATGCCTCATCCTCATCATATTCTGTTTCATCATCACACTCAATTTCTTGGATTATTATTTCAGAATTAGATTGACTTTTAACACTTGGTCGAAGATTCCTCATGCATGTCATGTCATTGAAACCAACATAAAAAGAACTGTACAAAGAAAAGAAAACAAAAATAAGAACTTATCAGGGACGATGGAAAAGGGAAATTGCATTTCATCTAAAATAAAGGATAACAAGGTTTGTACATCAACAAGCGAAAAATAAAAATCTGGGTCACAACCCTGGAATAACCTAGATAGAAAGGAAACCAAAACAAACTACCAAGACTCCTTCCGAGTAGGGAGAGGAGTAGCCTTCCAATTGTTAAGCTTTACATTCGGCCCGACGAAATGCATGTCTGCTTTGCTGGACCTTCCTCCGACTTCTACCATGTTCACATCGTTAAACACCCTCTGGAACCTTTCAATTAACTCCTCATCAACGTCAACCATAGGACTTGGAACTGTTGACACTGGGCGTTTCCTAGCACCGGGCTTAACAAAAGACCTGGAGAGACGCGGGATAGGCTTCGGAAGTGCCCACGCCTTCTGTTTCACCCTTTTAGCCCTTTTTACTTCTGTCGTTCTGGGCTTGAATCCAAGACCGAACGTCCCCAAAGTTTCAGAGAGGGACACAGGCTATACGATACCTGCAAGGATGCACCCAGGCCTTTACCTAGCACAAAGCCATTTTTCAGCATTTCAAAGGCCACCATGACGGATGCAGAGGCTATCTTTGGAGTTGGGATACATTCCCCTTCTGGAACCTTTTCAAATGGCACTGTTTCAGAAACTTGATAGACCCAAGGCCCTTTGTCATCCTCGGCCTCAGTAAACGGGACATAGGCCTCACTGTGAGCACACAAATTCTCCTCACCATACACGACGATCTCTTGTCGGTCCCACTCAAACTTGACCATATGGTGCACAGAGGACGGGATTGCTTTGGCGGCGTGTATCCACAGCCGACCTAACAGTAAATTGTAAGAGACAGCTACATCCAATACCTGGAATTCCATGATGAACTCCACCGGTCCTATTGTCAACTCAAACACTATATCACCCACCGAGTCTTTTCCTCCACCGTCAAAACCTCGGACGCATATGATGTTCTTGTGAATTATCTCATCATCAACTTTTAACTTGTTCAGAGTAGAGAGAGGGAAAATGTTTGCACTGGAGACATTGTACCATGGTGACCACAAAATCTTCACATTTTACCGTAAGATAGAGAGCTTTGTTGTGTTCAGAACCTTCCACGGGCAGCTCGTCATCAGAGAAAGTGATCCTGTTCACCTCAAATATTTTGTTGGCGATCTTTTCCAAATGGTTCACTGAGATTTTGTCGGGGATATGAGACTCGTTCAGAATTTTCATCAGGGCCCGACGATGCTCGTCTGAATGGATCAATAATGATAGCAGGGAAATCTGAGCGGGCGTCTTTCTCAGCTGCTCCACGATGGAGTAATCTTGTACCTTCATTTTTCTCAAAAACTCCTCCGCTTCTTCTTCAGTGACTGCTTTCTTTATTAGAATTGGGTTATCTATGGATGTTTTAGCTTTCCTTAACTCTTCTGGGGCAAAGCATCTCCCCGAACGATTTAATCCTTGTGCCTCATTGACTTCTTCTTTCACTTCCTTTCCCTTATAGGTCACTGTCACCCGTTCGTAGCTCCATAGGATAGCCTTGGTGTTGACTACCGGCAACTGGGTTACGGGCTTGATGACGATAGGGTCCGTACGGGCACCTTCCACAATTATGATAGGCTTACTCGCCAACCCTGGCGCGACCACCTTTGACTTATCTTGATTTGCTACAGCATTATTTGGGGATCTTTTCTCAATTACCACAGACGGCCCACCGTTTGTCATGTTCAATTTGCTTACCGATCCTTCAACCGTTGGTTTTCTGACTGGCTTGACCTCACTAGACCGAATCATCATGACGGATTGTGAAGGCTTCTTGGGTTCCCCCTCCTTGGCAATTTGTTCTGATTGATGTTGGGTGCCTCCGGGGTTAGGACTACAATTCGGTTTGTGTCGATGAGCTCCTGGATGGAATTTTTCATGTGCCAGCACTTCTCTGTATCATGTCCCGGAGTACCAGAACAATATGCACAGCTCACGGAGTAATCAAGATTCTTTGGAGGAGGGTTTGGCAGTTTCGACTAAATTGGCCTCAGCACATCCAACTGTCTCAATCTCTGGAATAAACTGGTGTAAGACTCCCCCAATGGGGTGAAAGTTTTCTTCCGCTGCAACCTCTTGTTTCTGAACACTGGTTTGGGCCGGAAACTTGGACCAACAAGGTTTCGGTAGGTTCGCTGGGGTGGGTAAGCATTTTGTGGAGCTGGGCAGGTATTTTGTGGGGTTGGGGAATGCCATTGTGAATAGGAAGGAGGTTGAGTATATGACTGGGCGTGGTGGACAGAAATTTGAGGGTTTGGTGATGGGAAGTAATGTTGGGGTAGATTATATGGATTTTGGGGGTAGGCTTGATGATGGGGTCGAGGCTGGGTATAATGGGGTGATGGGCCCCTCGGTCCAAACCATGATCCTGAATTAACTATTGCCACATCTTCTTTCTTCTTCTTTCCGATCACTCCCCCGGTACCATTCTGAATGGCTTGAGTGGTTGCTTTGATATCCGAGTAACTTATGATTTTGCTTGATTTAAGCCCTTCTTCCACCATGCCTCCCATCTTTACTACCTCGTTGAAAGACTTGCCTATGGCTGATATCAGATGGACAAAGTAAGTAGGCTCCAGAGCCTGCAGAAAGTACTCCACCATTTCATTTTCCTCCATCGAGGGGGGGGGGGGGGGTAATTTTTGCCGCTTGTGTTCTCCAGCGAAAACTGTATTCCCTAAAACATTCACTAGGATTCTTCTCAATCTTAGTCAAAGANGGGGGGGGGGGGGGGGGTTAATTCTTGCCGCTTGTGTTCTCCAGCGAAAACTGTATTCCCTAAAACATTCACTAGGATTCTTCTCAATCTTAGTCAAAGATAAATGATCTGGAACAATCTCGATGTTGTATTGGAAATGAAGAGCGAATGCTTGGGCCAAATCATCCCAAGTATACCATCTGCTGTGATCCTGACGAGTGTACCACTCCAATGTCGCCCCACTCAGACTCTGGCTAAAGTATGCCATCAGTAGTTCATCTTTCCCACCGGCTCCTCTCATTTTGCTGCAGAATCCCCTCAAATGGGCCACAGGGTCTCCATGCCCATCATATAGGTCGAATTTAGGCATTTTGAATCCCACAGGCAGTTGAACATCAGGAAATAGGCACAAATCTTTGTAGTCTACGCTCACCTAGCCTCCCAATCCCTGCATGTTCCTGAATGATTGTTCCAGGCTTCTTACCTTCCTGAACATCTCCTCCTGCTCTAGGTTTTTAGGTAGTTTCTCAGTCTCAACGCGGAGGTCGAAACGAGGAGTGTAGGAGTAATGGTCTGGGGCCTTGAAAGTAGGCTCTGGAGGATAGTATTGGTTATCTTGGGTATGGAATAATGGCTCACTGGAGGATCGATGGAGTGTAGCGGGCGTGGGTGCTATGAAAACAGGGGTGGCTGGTGGAGGGGGATATGGGATTGGTTTGGTTGATGGTGTTTGAGTGGTTTGGGAAGTGGTGCCCTGATAGTGGTGGTAATTGGGGAAACCTGGTGGATGTTGCGGAGATGAGTCAGTAGTGGGAGGTTCTTGGGATTGAGCTAGTGGCGGGATGAAAGCAGGGTTGGCGGGGTATGATGGTGGTGGATTCCCCTTCATCCATGCTTGGTACATCTCTGCCATTTGGTGTTTCAACTTATGGACCTCCTCTTTCAGATTGACATCAGAATCTTCTCCCTCCCTTGACGGATCAATAACACTTGCATCCATCTCTTTGCCAGCCATGATCAACTTGTCTTTAGACCTGGTGTTGTACGAGTGGGTTTATAGAATGCCAAACAAACTAACCACCTACCTGAACTTAATGACAACAACAAACTTGTCAGCGTTAAAAGATTTAACAGATAGGCAACCGCACATTTGGGATGCATTGCACCTAGACATTTAAAGTTTCTAATCGTGCATTTGAACGGCTGCATGCTTCATCCCGGCTTTTAACTAACTCTTCGCGTTTTGTGCTTTCCTCTTCTCTCTTTATTTATTTATTTATTTACTCCAAAACCTTTCCCAATCACTATTTTTTGTTGCCTCCCTCTTATTTTGCACTTGTTTTTCCTTTCTTGTTTTGTCATTATTTCCTTTCGCTCGATTTTCTTAACTTTCTTTCTTTGATTTTTTTTTCATTTCATTTTGTGGTTATGATCGAATACTATGAGGATTGCCTACGTATCATGGCGCCGCATGAATCAGATCATTACGTAGTTCAGGGAACAAATGCGAAATAAAAGAAAGATAGATTTTTGTTTTTTTTTTCAAATTTTCATAACAAATTATCCTGATTACAACGACTACAGATTTAAACATAAAAACTAACTGACTCGACAAGTGGAATAACAGACTCCAAAAGAAATATGGAAACAAGACTCGAAAATGGACTAATAGACTCCAAAAAAAAGATGAAAATGCAGACTCGAAAATGGACTAACAGAACTCCAAAGAAACTGAAACTACAGACTCGAAATAAAAGTCATGCATACATAAGTACCTCAATTACTGTTCCAGGGGCCTGTGGGACATCAGTCGGTCTCGCCACGGGCCTATGCACCATATCTTCTTGAAGGCGAAATAGGTCATCCATGATCTGTCGGACAAAAATCATAACGGAAGCGAAGAACATGGACCTGGTCATGTCTTCACACTCGTTGCACTTCATCACTATGTAGTCCGCAATGCTCCTAACCCTTTCTCTGATAATACCCTTCTCTTGTTGCAATCGTCTAATCTGCTGAGATCTGGCCTCTGACACTTGCTTGACGACATGATTTTGCTCTTGAAGCTGTTGCAGGTCTTTTTCTATCCGTGACATCAGGGCGTAGCAGTGTTCTCTTTCTGATTTGAAATCATTTGCCTGCTTGGTCATTTTGTTCTCAAGGATGGTGATCTTTTTCTTCAACCCCACGACTTCATGGTCATATTTTTCTTTTAACTGCTGAACCAAGCGTGCTCTTTCCTTTGCATTCTTACCCAATTTTGTTCAAACCTTTTCCAATTAGGCCCCGGTCTTGTTAAGATCAAAACTATATTCACCCACTTTCCTCCTGAGATTATATATAAGCTTTTCATCCCTTGCACTTCTTACGGATTTCTCGGCTGCTATTTTCATTTCCCGAATTTGGGCCCGGAGGGCGTCATTTTCTTCGGCCAGCTTTTTCTTTTCACCCTCATCCGTGGCGGCTTGCAAACCATTCTCAAATTGAAGATCCCTAACTTGCCTTTCCAACCTTCCTATTGTGACCCTGTACTCATTCTCCTTGGTCAACCAAGCCCACTGCTCCTGTGACGCTTCAACAAATTCCTGGATGTGGGGCCTTTTGGTTTGTCTTTCAGGTTCGGCCCTTGTAGTGTTCTTCTTTCTATACCAAGAAAGATAGGTTGGTGAGACCTCGCCTTTGGATGAGTTACGCACCCGTGTGTTTGTCGTCAAATACTGGCACTCGTTCCAAATATGACGAACTGTTTCCTCATGAAATTGGCTGTCGGAGCTGACTTCGACTGCATAAACACTAAGATCTTCATCTGGATGTGTCACCTGGCATCTTCCCAACTGTCTCATCACTCGGTATGGAGCATAGGTTTGAATGCCCCGAAGACCCATTAGGAGGAAGTAAGGACCAGTAGCTGGCATATACACAACTTCTTCGATAGGAAGCCAACCCAGGGTCCATTCTATTTGTCCCGCTGTTATGGAGCGAAGGCAGGATACCCAATCTCCAAACCCTTCTGGCAATTTGAAACTCGAAACCCTTATGTCAAACTCTTCAATGCAGCTTTTCCTGTGGATCCATAATTCATATATCGAGGGCGGTGACACAGATATTCAATCATCCACATTTGTAGTAGCAAATTGCACCCCTCGAAAAAATTTGCCCCAGCTTTACAAGCCGTGAGAGCCCGGTATATCTCAGACACTATCATAGGGGCAAGAGTGCTTTTGGCGTTGATAATCAAAACATTGACGACTCCAGCTACCCGCAAATCAGTATTCCCATCCTTCCGGGGAAACACCACAAGACCTAAGAAAGCTACCATGAAAGCGAAACGCCTATGGTCATCCCATTTCGATCGGTTCCCTTTGCTATAATTCCCATTTTCCGGGTTGTTAAATCCCCCTTCATGCCCGTACCTCTGGTATATGAAGCGTAGAGTGGAAAACCCACCTGCCAAATCTGCGTACTGAACTCCCCTGCTTATCTTTAGCAAAATCCAGAAACTTGTGGGGAGTAACGGCTCTTGGAGCGACCAAGTACTTATGCCTTAGACCTTCAGTACTTCCCACATAACCTGCTATCTCTTCCAAAGTGGGTGTAAGTTCAAAATCTGAAAAATGGAGGACGTTGTGAGTTGTATCCCAAAATGTTACCAAGGCCCTTATTATGTCTCCTCTAGGCCTGACCTTTAGCAATCCGGCAAGCCCTTTCAAATAAAGGTTGACCACATCTCGTCCTTCTTGACCCAAATCTTCCCACCACATGTGCAGCTCCAGTGGAATCTTGGACATGATCCCTATTGGTAAATTTTGATTCGTGCTCATTCTGCACATTTAGATTAAGGCGGTTGGTTTATAGACAAAGTGAATCTTATTAAAAAACTGACAAAAGACTTATTTTTGCAAAAGGTAAAATAATAAAATAAATTAAGGCTACTTTTTGCGAATACGGCCTTTCATTACTTCGGAATGGAAGTTCTTAGGGCTGTTCCCGCTAATGGCCAAAATTAACAAAGAAAATGTCGGAGGCTATTTTTGAAAAGCAGCCTTCCGGCGTCCCGCTGGGACATTCGGCTATTTAGACAAAACGGCATCACCCACTTATTTATGAAAAAAATGACGACACTTCATATATTTTTTCAGAATTTATCAAAAAGCGGGGCTGTACCCGATGAGGGTTGCCTACGTATCCCACGTCCGGTGAGAATTAAACCTGCGTAGTTCGGCCAGTTTTGACACGAAAAGGAAAAAAACAAAAACCATTTTGGACCAAATCTTTTCTTTCTCAAAAACATTTTTTTATCTTTTTATTGTCTTTCAAGAAAAATTTCCTTCTCTTTTTTTTCAAAGAAGAATCGGCAGAGTTTCGGGATTATTATGTTTTTTTTTTTACACCATTTTTGGAAACGAGTGAAATCCTCTCTCATACCTCAAACTTGGTTTTTCTCTTTGGTTTTCCTCACTTAGCCTAAAGGTCGGTCAACATGCAACCCGAAACAAATTAAATGCACAAGTAGCACATAAAATGCATCAGGTTGGTCTTTTTATTTTCGGGTACGCCTGTCCTAGACGGACCCAACCGCTGTGTTGAGTCCCCTATGTCAAATGCACATGATGCAAACAAGCGTTCCTACTAGGGATCCGGCATGAGACTGAGTAATTCTAGGTTTAAAAACCTAGGTGTATTCTTCTAGACCTGGCTTACCCGAGCGGACGACTCGAGCCGATGGGGGGCAGCGTACCGGTAACCAAAAGATCATCCGGCTTTGCAACTTGTCCGAACCTCGGTCTAAATTGGGATATGACACTAACAGAAAGAAGTCACGCCAGCGTGCACTCCTCAGAAGATAGAAGAGAGGGATTTCGTAGCAGTTTATATACAGTTCAGATAATATCATAGCAGTAAAAAGCAACATTTAGCACATTAGGCTCAAACATGTAAATAAAATCAGGTAATAAATAAAGCCAACATATAACAATTATTCTAAGCCCGAATTCTTGAACCCTGAACCAGATATTCTGAGTTCGTCCCCAGCAGAGTCGAGAGAGCTGTCACACCTCCTTTTTACTACCCCCGGAAGGGTATAAGGGAGTTTTTTCCAATTTAAGTGACAATCAAAATGGGATTATTTTATTTATTCAGAGTCGCCACTTGAAATAATTTATGGTGTCCCAAGCCACCGGTTTAAAATCCCGAATCGAGGAAGTTTAACTCTGTTTTATAGTCTGCGAACACAGAAATCCGGGTAAGGAATTCTGTTAACCCGAGAGAAGGTGTTAGGCATTCTCGGGTTCCGTAGTTTTAGCACGATTGCTCAACTATTATTATTGGCCTATTTATCTGGTTTTAAAACATTATTTTCGACCTACGTGCATTTTAGTCCTTTTAAACCGCTTTTAATTATTTATGAGATATACGTTGCAAACCGCGTCACATGAAATGCACCCGCGATTTACGACATATTTTTCATATTAAACAAAGTTGCAACCGGGTCACATGAAATGCACACACGAACTTAGACTTACGGTATTATACACAGTGCAAATTGCGCTACGTCAAACACACCCGCAATTCACAACATGTTAATTTTTGTTGTTGTTTGAAGTTATAATCGGGTCACATGAAATGCACACCCGAATATTAATTCATGTACCGCGACTATGCCACGAGAACCGTACCCATAATCACGATAATTTATTTGATTAAACCTAAATTGTGACTGGGCCACATAAATGTACCCCGGATTTTAATAGTTAAGCGTCACAACTACGTCATGGAAACCGTACCCATGGTTATGACAATTATTTAATTAACGTACCTAGAGCAAGCTACAAAAGTTCACGGCATCATCATACTAATTTCTATATTTACGTGAGGGCCATAGATTATAGAATTTCATTTGTGTATGGCGCACCTCAATTTATTCTTAAAGCAAACTAAAGATGCTCCTACTTTAATCTAATTCGAAATTAGGTATCACAATCACGTCACGGAAACCGTACCCGTAGTCACAATAGTTATTAATCGCACCCATGCTACGAATGTTCATAAAGTTGCGTAGTTCCTAGCTCAGTGATTGTGTGTGACCCAAATAATTTACATCAGCAAAAAAAACTGAGAAGTAGAGTACATCATTCAACATAATACACAAAGTAAACATCTACACAAAAAGCAATATGGTCATTTAAAAGGAATATGAGCTACGGTAAGATGAAATAGTACAATAAATTGAATCAAAGATATAAAAAATCATTTAAAGATGTCCAATTCCTTCCCATCCATTCTGTTAATTTCGAACACACATCGGTACACACTTAAACAAACCAAACAAACAATGGAATGACACCATAAACTAACTTAGTACATCAAGGCAACTAAATGGCATTCAAGCACAAAAGAGGTATTAAGAGGCGTAATTGAAGGCAGGACGAGAAAATAAACCTTTTCATTTGGTTGGAACTCGCTGGCAAACCTTTAAAACGTTTTGCACAAACAATAACGTTAAAAATAAACGGCTCGCATTTTTATGGAAAACATAGTTCATTGTAAACGTTTTATGTAACAACTATAATATTAACACAAACATTTATTTAAGTGCAACAGCCTCAAAATTTCAACCATCTCCTACTAAATTAGTAAGCCTTCGCACAAAATAACACGGGTGTCATGGCCAACTTCCCACAGCAATACGCCTAATTTGTTAAACTGGAATAGGGTTCATCATTGATGCGTGGAACTCTGCTTTATGTAGCCAACAGACCAACAATACCCTTCCTAAAATTCTGAAACAAGACACTATGATCCAAACTCGATTGAATACGAAACAAGCCTAGTTTGCCTCAGGGAATGATAAGTCAGTTGAACACGGAGACATTTGAAAATTCCAACATTACAAATCATCTTCAACTCACTTAATACTCTCACTGACTTTACGTTGAAGAAGAAATTGATCATGCCAATTTTAACCATAAACCACGAGAAGTGCAACTAGATAAATGACTCACAATCGTGAGAAGACAACTGGAATTGCAACTAGTTAAGCTTTCATCCAACATATGACCAGAAGAGACCGAGTTAGCGCATATCTTGACAGAGGATAGCATCAAATGCCTCACCAGGAAACTCGACTAAACCTAACAGGATTTCATAGAATGTTACTTAAACATTAGAAGGGACCAATAAAGGCAATGACAAACAGAATTCATCGGCAAAACAACCTCAAGAATTACTTAATACTCGAACTCAAGTAGACCGACAAGGAAAAACAAAAATTGAATGTGCGCCAGGTGCATGGCTTTCAAAGTCGGAGACCAAATCGAGAATGAAGCTAGATGCAATGCCAATATAAACGAACAAACAGAATAGTATGACCTGTGAAAAGAGTAGTTGAGTTTAAAAATAGTATTGTAATAGATTTCAGCACAGCAGAATAACATATACTTTTCTTTTCAAACTCGATTTTGATCTGGTTCACAAGACGCTAGTCAAAACTGCAAGTGAAATCACCACTGATTCACAAACCGAGTAGAGAACAGATTTCATAAAATTAGAAAGACCAGGCTAAGACAACAATGAAAAGAACTTCAAAGAAAATTCCAGCACTTATTTCGCAACGAAACCGACGAAATCAACAAAACACTCATGACGATCATAAGGAATGTATCATTAATTAGATATTCAAACATCCATACTACTAATGCGATTCACTCAAGAATGTCATAACCAATATGAAATCCTCATGGGAGAACTGCATCACATACTAATTCCAATCAAACGAACTTGCAAACAATTTTTCATACTAACAAAATCTCGATTAATAACGGACTCCGATCAGTACCATAACAAGTTAAGAGGAAATAACGAGATGAAACTGAAATTGAGCTTTCGATTAAACTTCGGCCATGAATATACAATACTAGAATTCGAACTGAAAAGCAATAGGGAACTTAGCCGTGAACCTCGAGCCTCGAATGATGACCAACTCGAACCAAATCTCAGCACCTTACTTCCATATTTGAAGCCATTTCCAACAAAAATCCAGAGAAAATAAACGGAACTTCCATTTTTTGAGTTTTCTAGTTTTTGAAGTAAAACTAAAACAAGAAAAGCAACTGAGTTTTTTTTTTAAATCTTTTATGTGAATCTCAAATAAAAAGAAAACCGAAGATCCGAGAAAGAAGATGATTTCTCCAACCCTAATTTCTTATCTCTATTGATTTCTCTCCCACTGATTTTTTTTACCGATTCCTCTCCGATAATTCCTCAAACTCTCTCTATATATGTACTCACCTCGGAGCTTTAGACTTTTTGGCCAAGCAATGAATTCCAACCATCGATCTTTTCGAATCGGACGTATTTTCGACAAATGGAGGACTATGATCAAAGGTATTGATCCTATGGAACCCATTTATCTCAATTCATCCAAGAGATTGAGGAGCGCGTGAGAGAGACGCGAGATTCTCTGTCAGATTTTGTTAGGGGTTCATGACGTGGATAGAGAGAGGTGAAGGGGGGACCAGCTTACGTGGACATGCCGGATTTTGGAGATTCCGGCGAGTTTTGGAGCAGTGAAGGGTGGCAGAGAAGGGGCTTGGGTAAGGGCGCCGTTTGGGGGGTGAGGAGAGATAGGGTTAGGTTTTGTTAATATTAGATATATGTGTTTAATGATAGGTTAAATGATAACCATTGGATGAGGTGGGATGGAGGGTTGGGATTTGAAGGAGAGTGGGGCGGGTCAGTGGGTATTTGGGCGGGTCACAGGTTGAATCCGGCGGGTTAATGGGTGTGAAGATGGGTTGGGTGGGTTTGGAGGTATTTTGGGCCAATTTTGCCTTTTGGCCTAATTTAAATTAAGACCAAACCCATTTTCCTTTTCTTTTTTCCTTTTATTTAATTAATTGTAAACCTAAATTAAAGTCCTAAATTAAATTAATTTGCACAATTAAGCTTAATTAAATACTATAATATTTACAAAAATTAATTACCACTAGATCAAAAAGAGGACATTACTAATCTGAAATTAAAAAAACCAAGATGCAAAAGTGAGTCAATTTTGTGATTTTCATTTTGAAATAAAATAACTAATTTACTAATTAATCCTAAAAATATGAAAACAAAACTCAATGCAATGCAAGGTATTTTTGACATTTTTTCATGATTTTTAACAAAAGTAAACATGCACAAAAATGCAAACAATTAATACAAAATCCTACAAAGTTGCAAATAATTGGGATAAATTTATTTTCTTTAATTTGTAGGAGTGTTTCATATAGGTCAAAAATCACATGCTCACACCGGGTATTGCATTGATGTGATCTATATTATCACAAACCTAGGATATCCTTTACTTTACATGCTTAGATTGTAACCCTTTTCAAAACTTAGCTTTTTCCCTAATTGTTTTCATACACCTTGCATGCTTAAGATTTAAATCCCCTCTTATTTGAGCCTTTATTTGTTTGTTTGCTAAACCGTACAAATTCACAAAAGTTATTTGGCCGGGAACCACACTTGTGGATCTTGAGAGGTGCCTAATACCTTCCCCTTAGGATAATTTCAATCCCTTACCCTATCTCTGGTTAACAACTTAGTTATAGATAAACCCCTTAGGTGTCCTAACGCACCTTTAAAATCGTTAGGAGGCGACTCTAAAAGATGCAAACCCCCTCTCCCAAAAGGAAAGAGTTGTCTCAACCCAAAAATGTCATAAACCCCGATCTCGGCGTGGAAAAAAGGGGGCGCGACAGTATTAGCGGGGGTGTTATGGGCTTATCGAACGACAGCAAAAGAAAGTATGGGTCAGACTCCATTTTCTCTTGTATACGAAGCAGAGGCTTTAATTCCGATGGAGATAGGTGAACCAAGTATGAGGTACACGCATTCTACTGAAGCAGCAAATGAGGAATAGTTGCGAACGAATTTGGATTTGTTAAAAGAAAGGAAGGAAGCAGCATTAATTCAAATGGCACCTCAGAAGCAGATGATCGAACGTTATTATAATAGGAAAGCCAATTTGATTTATTCTAAGACTGGGGACTTCGTTCTCTAGAAGGTGTTTCGGTCAACGAAAGCGACAAATGTAGGAAAGTTGAGTCCAAATTGGCAAGGCCCATTAAGAGTTAAAGGCATCGCTGGAAAAGGTGCATACGAGTTGGAAACCATGGATGGTAAGGTGCTACCATCGAACTGGAATGCATTACATTTGAACAAGTATTACTTCTAGACGGGCAAAATACCCATGGTCAGGTATCACACAAGTTCAATTTTGTAAATCTAGACATTTTGCCAATTTTTATTGGGAATTTTAAGTATTTGAAGTGACAATAGAAAAGAAAAGAACAAAGAAAATAAAGCTAAAGTGAGATTCTAATAATTATAGGATATTATATACAGGAGAAGCAAAAAGTACTTTCTCTGCTTTCGAAACCCGTCTATTAGGATCATTTTTTCTGCAATAGCCAATTACCTACTCTTACAGAAGTGGCCTATCGTGAGACACATCTAAATCTAAGGATAGATATAGACTTAGGCCTATGCGTACAGTATAAGGACGAATTTAAGCTATATAAGTTACAAACATGTACACTATCCTTTTCATATATTATAGTAGGTAATTTATTTTATTTTAAATATCACAAATCTCGCTTTTTAAATAAAAAATATCTATAATATTTTGAATGAACAAAAAAAATTATTTATGCTGACGATACCTCATCAAAACGGAGGGCTAAAAGGAATTTGGATGACGGGTATTCTAGTGATCCGTATAAAGTGTAAACACAAAACAAGAAAAGTAATTGTTTCAATACGATTATACTTTTCACACTATATTAGATGTGGCGGATCAAATAGTGGAAGACAGGAAAAAGTCTTTAAAAAAATTGAGAATTACGTCATTTGTTACTTGGCTAACAACCCATCAGAAAATGACGTACATTTGAAGCCCTTACCTAGTGTAACTCAGATTGTACATAACTTGAAAATTATTTTTCACCAGTTAGCCCACCCCTTTTTTCTTCGTTCCCTTTTTTTCTTGAGAAGTTACCAGCTATATCCATTTATAAGTAGCTCATTACAAAAATTGGTCAATTGATAAAATATTATCAATATTAGTCACTATTACTAATATAGCCAATTAGCTATTTGTAACAAAAAATATCAAATTTTGCTTTGTTTTGAGTGGGTGTTATTATAATAGATCGGCCACAACTTAAGGAGCTTGAATCTCAGCTTTGGGATTATTTGGTGAAGTTTTGAGGTGGTTTGAATTGAAAATTCGAAGTAAAAACTGAACATGAAAAAAATGATATGTGTATCACACTGTGTATCATTTGTGTATCACATAAGTATCATACGTGATACATGCTTGATACATGTGTCGTAGAAGAATTTTTTTGACCTTGATTTAATTACGAATTTTGATACAAAACCAGACCAAATCACCTCCAATCTTCCTCAAATTTTGTATATTGACTTATCTATATATTTTCAATGAATTTCAACTATACCCATTGAAAAAGTTCCTTTTTTGTTTAGATTTTTGGAATATTGTATTTTTTTTTTTTTGTATTTCATCACCTTATTTGCTACCTCATTCATGAAATTTCCTTTTCGTCATGTATCTAGTGTTGCTAATCACGATTGAAAATATGGAAGGTAATTTTTGCATGTGATTCTTTGAGATAAAGAACCCTATTATTTGGTTTTTCAATTTTTGTTGGCTAGTTTTGGTAAGTCTATGACTAATGGCTAGAGGTTGGTGAATTGAGATTTATTTGGGACATTTGTGTAAGTTTCCCTTTTTTCTTCGTTCTTCTTCCTCTTCCCGTGCCAGCCTTTGCACCACAACACTTCTCTACTATTGTTATTCTTCTTCAATTCTTTTCCGGATTTCAATGGTTAACTAAGGTTTTGAAAAATAAAAGTCACCATTACAGGTGGTTCGAAGATTCGATTTCAGAAATTGGATTTTCCGATTTGTTAGTTGTTTGGAATGGGTGTTGTCCCAATTAATTGAAATCATCAAGATGAGTTCAAAACTTAAATTTCAAGTGATTTGGAGTAGATTTAGGCTATATTTGAGTTAAATTTCAGGGGATGCCCAAAGAAGAAGAAAAACACGTGAAGCTCCATTGATAGCATTCATTTGTATAATAATATATAACATTGTATAAATAGTGTATAATAGTATATAAACACCACTTATACACTATTATACATAGTGTATCAAGAATATTTTTACTCTGTGATTATACACCTTTATACAACTATATACATAATGTACCTCTTTGTATAAAAGTGTACAACATTGTATAAAAGTGTATAAGCATCTCTGACGAAATCTTTTTACGATTTTCACTTGCAATTCTTGTATAAAAGTCCAAATCTCCAGCAAATAACTTCAAACTTTGCATACAACCTAATTAGACTGTTTCGAATAAGTTCAAACTATATGCACTCCAAATTTCTCACAAAATCATAATCAAAATTTAACAAGATTAGCATTAAAGGAGATGAGATTTTAGGTTTCTCGCGTTTATTTTTGTGTTTTGTAGTTGTGATAGGTATGTATAAAATTGAAGATATAAAAAATACAATAAAATATAAAAAACAATTCAGAGAAGTATTGGTTATAAAGAAGGCACAAATGCGTATTGACTGACTGTCTCGATCAATGGTTACACTAGAAATAGGGAACTGATTTTGTTTATCTAAAACTAATTTTCGAATGATTCCACAAACTATTACTATAGCTTGTGATGGGAAGGGAAAGATAACAAGATACGCAAACTTTGACAGCAACAATATCAAAAGGCATACATTTGATGAGCATGTCTTATTGATATTTTGCTACACATTTATAAATTTATAACTGGGCTAAAAAATACAACATCAACTTATGATTCGTTTTCGATGAAAAAAAAATCTCGATCTCCGAAAGCGTTTTCCTTCCCCCGCCGCACCTCCCTCCCTTCGTCGAGCCTTTCCTTTAATGGGTGGAGGAGAAGCACAGATAATTAGGGAAGTGGAGTAATTGTGAAGACTAGCGTAGAAGTTACTAACTTTTTTTTATGGAAGCCGAGACTCCTCCGTGACTGCTCTAGTATAGAGAAAGGTAGACTTCTTTTCTCTATACTAGTAAGAGAGATTGAACCGAAATTAGGCCAGTAGTCTTTCTGAATGTGATAGCTGAGAACTGTGATTCTTCGCTCGATCAATTCTTGCCATTACGCTCTGGCTTTAGCATCTGCCGAGCACATCTAAGCGAAAAAGGAAAAAACTGAATTTCAATTGAATACCCTTTTTCTCAAGTGCTGTAATTTTGCCGATGTGATACTACAGTGTTCTCTTTATTTTCCATTTCTTTCTTTTCCAATTTTGGAAAAAAATACGAGAGATGGGAGAGATGAGTCATTTGTTGCCCCTGTGCCACTTCTGTAGTTTTAAAAGCTTTCCGAAATAAGAATGAACAAATTTCTACCTCAAGTCTGTTGTGTCCAAGTACAAAAGATTGTACAAATTTAGAGGGGTGTTCGTCGGTTAATACGTTATGATATTTAGATATTTTAGTTTGGTACTTTTTGTATTCCTTTTGTAAAATTTTATATTAATATTGTACCTAATTAAATTTGGTATGGTTCGATTTTTCTTCTTTTGGTTTCGGTTTATTCGGTTCGGTAACTTCGGTTTATTCGATTTGAATAATAACTAGTGCATAGAGTCATAGACGGTAATATTCTTAATTAAAGTACTCAAAAATACAAAACTAAAAATGTTTGTTGACAAAAGTTTTGTCCAAAATCAGCAAATATCAACCTAGAGAGAGAAAACTTACAGAAATAATTTATTACTTGCTTAGAGTTAATTGATGAACTTAGAGAATAAAGGAAAGTAAAATTTTAGATTTCTTATATTTCAGTTATAATAATAAAATATGTATTTTGTAATATAATATATATTTCAGTACGATATTCGTATTTCGGTATTTCATTTTAAAATATCAAATACCATATCTTATACTAATTTTTTTTTAAAATTTAAACCAAATATCATACTAAATATCATACCAAATACCAAAATATAAAATACCAAATATTAAAATTTTCGATTTCGATACGGTAGACGTTTACCAAATTGAGTGCAACCCTACATATTTATACATCTTGGACAAGACTTTTTGTCTCGTAGACTGTCCCAATTTAGCTACTCACTTAGCACTGAAATTTCTTGAAAAGAAAATTCACAATTTATGCAAAACGCAATCCAAAAAATTAGTACTCGTTTGGTTATAGATTTTATTAAATTATTGCTAAATATTTTTTGGCAAATACAAATTTGTTTTTAAATTTTATTCATATTTTGGAAAATTCTTAAAACCCTAAACTCTAATTCCAAACTCAAAATATTACTATTATGTTTTTTAAAAATTGCTCCAAAATTTGTATTTTATAAAAGAGCCCACTATTTATTATTTTGTAATAATGTTGTTTCGTCTTCTCAGTCATCTGATAGTGTATTATGTACTCCTTTCGGTCCAAAATAAGTGATTTTTTGGTTATTTTCACACAGATTAAGAAAATCACATTTTAACATTAATTAATAATGAAATTTACCATATTAACATTTACTATCTCTTCACATAAACACTCATAACACATACTCCAACACTATTTACTCCAAGAGCAATGTAGGAAAAAAATAATTAATTCATTCTTGTAATCTGAAAATATCATTTATTTTGGACCACAAAAAAAAGGCCAAAAAACACTTATTGTGGACCGGGGGAGTAGTTCATTATAAAAATGATAATTTTGTATTAAATTCATTTATGTTCTGGATTATGGTTTGTGATAATAATAATGAAAATGTTACCGATGAAGGTATTGTTAGGTATTTGTAATAATTTTTAGAACTTGTGAGTATAAGTCATATTTCATGTTTTTTCAAAAAAAAATAAATATATTTTTTAAAAACTGATGTCCAAACACATTTTCATCAAAACTAAACTTCACCCAAATTAAATTTAGAAATCTATGACCGAACACTAGCTAAAGCACTTGGGCATTGTGATCAGCCACTTCCTCGATCCATCGATCGGCATTGTCTAGATAATTCATATGAACCGCACATTGTTGTTTAGGTACAGCAATTAAATGCCAAAATAGAGCATCGGCCTATTTCGGGATGTGTCGATTGTGCGTGTCAGGAGAAGATTTCTACTGCTGTTAGTGCATGCCAACTAAAAAGTTGTCATTGTCTGGATTCTAGCTGAAAGAAACAAAAAGAGGAGCAAATAGAAAAGCTTGTATTTACTTCTGCATAAAGTTTTCTAGACGATCAGGGGGACAGCAGAAAATATCTGCATACTATTAATTTCAAAGGGTGGAACACAATGCTATCAATATAATCAAGAACCCTGTGCTCACTATTAAGTGGCATTATTGCATGTAAATTAACAAAAACCTAATTAATAAATGATGTACACATAGCATGGAAATATTATGTATACCTAAGCTATTCCTTTTTCTTTTCTTTTTTGCCATTATGCAGCAGGCGCGCAGCTTAATTAGGACTATCTCTCTTGTTGCTAAAGATGGTAAACGTGCAATACTTGATCTGATTATTACTGCTAACAACAGGAAATACCTATTCTTGCTTTTTCCACAAAGCTTGGGTCGTGTCATTTGCCAATATCATTAATTAGTTCGCTATGTGTTACTACATTTTAGAAACATTTCTTTTTCAGAGTAACTGGGAGAGAAGAAAAATAGTTGTAGAAGTTTAGAGAGTTGAAGTAATCTGAAGGAAATTTTTAGCACTATTTTCCACTAGAACTAAAAAATTCTTATGTCAAATAATATCAATATTTTTTAAATAAACAAAAAATTGCTTTTACTGTTAATTAGAATATTTCATAATTAAAATATTTCATAATCTGTAAAAACTGTTCGTCATGATTAAAATAGGTGTTAGTCATGATTCTTTTTCCGTCTTTATTAATTTTGTTTTGATTGGTAAATCATTCGTGTATCAGTTGAAATCGGGTATGTCCGATTTCACAGGCACGAGCTACCGGGATAATGTTTATTCGTAACGGAGTATCGAAAGGACATACTCATTGTACCAAATACAGATAATCTTCTACCGGGGTAATGTTTATCCATAACGGAACCGAAAGAATATGTTCATTGTACCAGATATAAATAATCTTCCACCGGGGGTGATGTATATCCTTAACGGAGTACCGAAAAGATAAGCTCATTGTATCATATATAAATAATCTTCTACCGATGGTGATGTTTATCCATAACGGAGTACCGAAAGGATAAACTTCTTCAGGAGGCTTATTTCCAATAGAGTACTAAATAGATAAACTTATTTACGGCGAAGTCTCATATAGATAAGCTTTTTCAAGAAGCTTGTTTACAACAGAGTACTAAATGAACTTTCATAATATAATATATTTATAACATTCTCCTTGGATGTTCATCAAAAGATAATGTGCCTCATTAAAACCTTACTAGGAAAAACCTCGTGGGAAAAAATCCTAGCGAAGGAAAAAGAGTACACATATTTAGTAAAACGCATAACTAGTTGTCTCATTAAACACCTTATAAGGAAAATCCTGTGGAAAAAACCTTAGTTAGGGAAACGGGTATAGCGCGTATTTTACTCCCCCTGATAAAAACCTTGTTTCATATATTTGAGTCTCCGTATTCCATTCTTGTATACTATCATCTCAAAAGTTGAAGTTGGCAAAGATTTAGTGAATAAATCTGCCGGATTGTTCTTGAACAGATTTGTTACGCATCAATGTCACCATTTTTCTGAAGATTATGTGTGTAGAATAATTTTGGTGAAATGTGCTTCGTTCTATCTCCTTTTGTAAATCCTAACTTTAATTGGGCTATGCATGCAACATTGTTTTCGTATAAAATTGTGGATCTTTTATCACATTACAAACCACATTTTCCTTGATTAAAATGAATCATTGATCTCAACCATACGCATTCCCTACTTCTTCATGAATAACTATTATCTCAGCATGATTTGAAGAATGTAACAACAATAAATTGCTTTGTGTAGCGCCATGATATGACAGTACCCCTACAAGTAAAAACATACCCGATTTGAGATCGAGCTTTATGTGGATCAGATAAATAACCTGCATCTCCATAACCAACAAAATCTACACTACCTTTGTTAGAATAAAATAAACTCATATCAAGTGTTCCCTTTAAATATTGTAATATATGCTTAATCCCGTTGCAATGTCTCCGTGTAGAAGAAGAGCTATATTTTGCTAGTAAATTAACAGAAAATGCTATGTCATGCCTTGTAGCATTAGCAAGATACATAAGTGTACCAATTGCACTAAAATAAGGTATTTCGGGACCAAGGAGTTCCTCATCCTCTTCTGGAGGTCGGAACAAATCCTTTTTCACTTCAAGTGATCGAACAACCATTGGTGCACACAATGGGTGCGCTTTGTCTATGTAAAAGTGTTTTAATTCCCTTTCTATATAGGAAAATTGATGGATAAATATCTCTTCTACTAAATGTTCAATTTGCATACCAAGACAAAGTTTTGTCTATCCAAAATCTTTCATCTCAAATTCTTTCTTGAGATATTCAATTGCCTTTTGGAGCTATTCTGGAGCTCCAACAAGATTTATGTCATCAACATAAACAGCAAGTATAATAAATTCTGATGCCATTTTCTTTATAAAAATACATGGACATATAACAACATTTATGTAACCCTCTTACAATAAATATTCACTGAGACGATTATACCACATACGCCCAGATTGCTTTAAACAGTACAAAGATCTTTATAATCTAAATGAATACATTTCCCAATATTTTGAATTTGCTTCAGACATTTTAAATCCGTCAGGGATTTTCATATAAATTTCATTATCAAGTGAACCGTACAGATAAATTGTAACTACTTCAATTAGATGTATATCAAGATTTTCATGTAATGCTAAACTGATGAGATATAGCAATGTTATAAGGTGAATATGTTTCATCAAAACCGACTCCAAGTTGTTGTGTGAACCCTTGTGCGACAAGGCGAGCTTTGTATCTTTCAATTTCATTTTTATCATTCCCTTTTCGCACAAATACTCATTTATGATCAACTGGTTTTATACCACCAGGTGTTTGGACTAGTGGTTCAAAGACCTTTCTTTTAGCAAGTGCATTCAATTCTAATTGAATTTCCTCTTTCCATTTTGTCCAATCAGATCTTTGTCGACATTCTTCGGCAGATCGGGATTCAAGATCCTCACTATCTTGCATAATGTTAAGTGCATCATTATATGAAAAAAATATTATCCACCACTATTTCAGATCGATTTAAATTAATCCCTTCACCAGTAGAACTTATTACATACTTCTCACTACTTGAGTCTCGGGTTCATTGATTTCTTCAAGAATCTCAGAACTGACCAGATCTTGGGTCTCTTCAGGGGATCCCTTCATAGTATCGTTTTGATCATTTGACGATTTTCTTTTTCAAGGATTTCTATCCTTAGAATCCAAAGGCCTTCCACGCTTCAGGCATGCTTTAGGTTCAATATCTCTCATGCTAGTAGAGTCCTGCTGGGACATCAATTCGGATAGGCACATTCTTTGCATATATATGTTACTTAGTTATCCTTTTCAAATCAGTAAACGCGTCTGGCATTTGATTTGCTATATTTTGTAAATGAATGAACTTCTGGACCTCCTGATTATATACAGGGGTACATTGATCAAAATAAGATAATGGTGAAACTTTTCACACAATTTCTCTTTTGATTTCCTTTTTCTCTCCCCCTATTTGTGCGAAATCTACTTCATCAAACCAGAAATCTGCAAATAGAGCAGTAAATAAATCTCCCGTCAATGGTTCAAGATAGCGAATAATAGAAGATGATTCAAACCCAACATATATTCCTAACTGCTATGGTGGTGCTACTGGTACATGTATAGCATATAACAAAATTCGTAGATGGGCAATATCTGGTTCATGACCAAAAACTAGTTGTGATGGAGAATATTTATTATAATGTGTCGGTCTGAGACGAATAAGTAATATTGCATGCAAGATAGCATGGCCCCAAACAGTAGTGGACAATTTTGTTTTCATAAGTAGTGGTCTTATTATCAATTGCAGATGTTTAATAAATGACTTTGCAATGCCATTTTGAGTATGAACGTAAGCTACAAGATGTTCAACTTTTCCCAACTAATAGACAATAATCATCAAAAGTTTGAGATGAGAATTCTCCGGCGATATCAAGGCGAATAGTCTTTATAGGATATGAGAATTGTTCCCTTAATCGAATTATTTGGGCTAATAGTTTTGCAAACGCCAGGTTGCGAGATGATTGTAGGCACACATGAGACCATCTTGAATATGCATCAATTAGGACAATAAAATATCTAAACAACCCACTTGGTGGGTGAATATGTCCACATATATACCAATGTATACGTTCTAAAAAGGCAGGGGGTTCAATGCCAACCTTCATTGGTGATGGTCTAGTAATCATTTTGCCTTGATAACAAGTATCACAAGAAAATTCATTATTTGTACCTTCAGGTTCTTTAACAGATGCCCACTAGAATTTTCAGTAATTCGTCTCATCATTATTGATCTGGGATGGCCCAAACGGCCATGCCAAAGTACAAAAATATTTGAATCAGTATACCTCTGGTTTACGATAGAGTGTGCTTCAACTGTAGTAATCTTTGAATAGTATAAGCCTGAAGATAACGTTGGTAACTAATCTATAATGCACTAACATTCTTTGTAATACAAAGATATTCCATATTTATTCATCTATCATCTCAATATGATACCTATTTCGGGGGATATCTATAAAACTCAACAAGTTTTTTCGGGATTTGGAGGAGAATAATGCATTGTCTATTATAAGTTTTGTTCCATTAGACATAAATATAGTGGTTCTTCCTGAGCCTTCAATCACACTTATATTACCAGAAATTGTTAAAACATTTGCTTTTTCCTTATGCAAATAAGAAAAGTATTTCTGATCTTTGAATATGGCATGAGTTGTTCCACTATCAATTATACAAATATCTTCATGATTGGTCTTTGATCCAACCATAATTTGAGGATTATCCAAATTCTTCAAAATGAATATAAACAAAATAAATATGATATTAACATCATTATCAAAGTATAACTTTTATTTATGTACAACAATTACATAACCATACTATCTACTACAAACAACAAATATTAAAATATTTATATTTTAATAGATTCATCACCGATCACATGACTTGTTTCTCCTTCCAGAAGTGCAAAGTAATCAGCCACATCCAAATGCATGAAGTCTAAATTATCTTCAAAAATAAAATTTGCTTCGGCATTTTTCTCTGTCTAATTCAGGGATGCTTGATAAAGCTCAATCAGGTGCTTCAGGTATGTTACCAATGCCATTTTCCTCCACATCTATAACATACATTTTCTGCCTTTGTTGCTTGCACTGCTTGGTGAGGATAGTTCTTTGTGCGTTATTATTACCATGATTAGAGTTTCTTCCCCGACCACGGGCATGAACACGACTGGGGCCACGACCTCTTCCACGCTTAGCTTGGTGGAAGTTCGTCTCATTTACTTCAGGGAATGGACAAGAACCAGTAGGCCGACTTTAATGGTTTCTGATTTATAGCCTATTATGTTGTTCGACTACAAGAAGATGAGAGATAAGTTCAGAACCTTTTGAATCTCATCTCTCGATATTGCTGTTGCAGGTGCATATTCGAGTCATGAAAAATGGTGAAAATGTTCTCTAACATATGATGATCAATAATATTATCACCACATAATTTCAATTGGGAAATAATTTTTAACATAGCAGAATTATACTTAATGATACATCTAAAATCTTGTTGCCTTAGATGAGTCCAATCATAACGTACTTGTGGAAGAACGACCATCTTCAGGTGACCATATCTATCTTTCAAATTATTCCACAGTATGACTGGATCTTTAATACTAAAATATTCCATTTCAAGCCTTCATCACGGTCTTGGTTTGATGTTGATTTTTTCCCTTGATGGTGTCTTCCAAAACCATCGCATCAAGATGAATTTCAGCATCAAACATCCAAAACATGTAGCTTTTGTCCGATATATCCAGGACTACAAATTCAAGTTTAGAAAGATTTAACATTATTTAGAAAAAGAAAGTTTGTACCACTGATACTTTCAAGATATTTGCTCGAGATGGCAAAGTATCATGCTAATAACGTGTTATGAAATAAAGACTGTAAAGTAAAGACACGTGTAGAAAGAAGTTGATATATTATTCAAACTTCAAACTTATGTACATAATTGTAACGACCCGGTCGGTCGTTTCTTGAGTTATAGCCTGTTTTCCCCATTTCTTCTTCTTATTGGTGTTATTCATCTAAGTTATGATATATCGGTCAGTTGGTTCAGGTCTGGAGTGAATTCATAGAGGATTTGAGACATTTAGTCTCTAAAGTAGAAGCTTAAGTTGGAGAAGTCAACCGGAAGTTGACTTATGAGTAAACGGTCTCAGATTTGAATGTTTATGGATTTGTTAGCTCCTGCAGGTGATTTTGATCTTAGCATCACGTCCAGAATGTAATTTGGGGGCACGTGGTAGAATTAAGATTGAATAGAAGAAAGTTGGAAATTCGTCGATTTTGGTCGGCAGTGGAATTTTTGATATCGGGGTCGGAATGGAACTCCGGAAGTTGGAGTAGGTTTGTGGTGTCATTTTTGATGTGTGTGCAAGATTTCAGGTTATTCGGAGGTGATTTGATAGGTTTCCGCATCGTTTGCGGAATTTGGAAGGTTAGAAGTTCTTAGGCTTGAATGCGAGGGTAATTCGGTGTTTTGATGTTGTTTTGAGTATTCTGAAGGTTCGACTAAGTTCGTATGTTGATATGTGACTTGTTGGTGTTATTGGTTGAGGTCCCGAGGGCCTCGGGATGATTTCGGATGGTTAGCGGAGAGTTTGGAAATGGAATAAGGCAGATGAAGTTGTTGCTTATGATGTTTTCGCACCTGCACAGTCGGGACCGTAGGTGCGAGGTCGTAGATGCGTTAGGGACAGCCGCAGATGCAGAAAAGGAGGGCCAGAAGAGGAGTCGCAGATGCGGAGGAATATTCGCACTTGCGGGACCGCAGGTGCGAGAAATGGACCGCAGAAGCGGATTTTGAGGATTTAAGTGAGAACTGCACCTACGATGGATTTTCCGCAAGTGTGGTGTCGCAGAAGCGACTGTTCGACCACAGATGCAGAAGTTCTGGGCAGAAGGTATAAATTGTGGGCTTCGCGAAATTTGGTTCATTTTCCACCATTTTTAGTCAGCTTTGGTGCTTTTGAGAACGATTTTGAGGAGGAATTCAAGGGTTTATCAGTAAGGTAAGTGGCTTGATCCCTAATACTCGTATATGTGATGATTTCCTATTGTTTAATCATGTAATTAGTGGTGGTTAAGAGTAAAAATGAGGGGTTAGGGCTTGAGATTTTGGAGAGTTTGATTGAGATTTGAGGGGTCAAATGGAGTTAGATTTTTATAAATCTTGTATGTATGGACTCATGAGTGAAAGGGCTTTCTAGTTTTGTGATTGTTGTCAGATTTCGAGACGAGGGCCCGGGGATGCGGGTCTAGGTGAATTTGGGATTTTAGTTTAAATTGATAGTTTTTCGTGTGAAATAGTTTCCTTGGTTTATATTGATTGCATTATATTGCTTTTGGTTAGATTCGGGACGTTTGGAGGCCGAGTCGAGAGTCAAGTGCATCGCAGAGTAGGATTTTAGCTTGATTGAGGTAAGTAACGCCTCCAAACTTGGTTCTGAGGGTTCGAAACTCCGAGCTATGTGTTATGTGATTAGTATTAAGGTGACACACATGCCAAGTGACGGGCGTGCGAGCGTGCACTGTGAGAATTGTGGCCCGGTTCATTCCATTGCACCGCTTAGTGACTCTTACTTGTTGATATCTGTGTTTCTATCATGTGATTAAGTAAATGTGTTGTAAATCATGCTAGATATCATGTTAGGGATTCACGCCGTTACTGTTGAGACCCGAGTGGTCGTTTCTTGCTGTCATCTCATTAGTTTCATTGGTATTATGTACTCAGTCTTATTCATGCATATCATGTCATGTCTCAGTCTCAGTTTTCGGGCTAGTTTCATGGAATTGTGAGCCCGTGTGTGTGAGACTAGAGAGTGATGACTGAGTGAGGCCGAGATCCTGATTATGAGTGACAGTTATAGGATCGGGCTGCATGCTGCAACGGTTGTGTTGATGATTGTGATTGTGCTTGGGATATAGGATCCCCCCCCCCCCCCCCCCCCCGGGGTTCCCCACCCTCCTTTTCTATCATCTCCAT
>ML277312.1:0-45746 GCA_005239495.1 Nicotiana undulata | reverse complement strand
AATTAAGGGTGGAATTTAAGACTAGAATCATGGAAATTAACCTATGATGGTAGAAAATCACTTACCTCGATCACCCACGTGAAAATCCTCTCAAAGATCGCCCCTCCCTAGCTCCCACAACTCAAAAATGGTGAAATAACATAACCCTCGGATTGTTTTTAGAATATGAACAGGGATTTCCGCACCTGCGGTCCCTTTAACCGCACCTACGGAATTATCATCGCAGGTGCGGGATTTCATTAAAACCCCTGGGATCGCACTTGGGGCTGGCTGGTCGCTGGTGCGGCTCCGCGCCTGCGGAAATCCAATCGCAGGTGCGGGATTCACTTAGGCTGGGCAGGGGTCGCGCCTGCTGGTCTTTTGTCGCTGGTGCGGCTCCGCACCTGCGGAAACCCCTTCGCACCTGCGGACCCTGGGAAGACTCCTCACCCTTCGCGCCTGCGGCTAGGGGGTCGCTCCTGCGAGCTCGCACCTGCGGAGATTCCATCGCAGGTGCGGAACACCAGAAGAGGATCTGGTTCAGCTGCTTGCAAAGTCCCAAAACTCCCCGTTAAACATCCGAATCGACTCCGAGGCCCCCGGGACCTCAACCAAAACCACCAACTGACCCCAATACCTCATTCCAACTTAGTCGAGCCTTAAAAACACGTCCCATAACATCAAAATATCCAAAAATGCATAGATTCAAGCCTAGGAACTTAGGAATTTTCAAGAATTCACTTCCGACGCCGAACCACGTCTAAACTCGTCCGAATGACCTCAAATTTTGCACACAGGTCATAAATGATATTCCGGACCTGCTGTCACTTTCGGAATTCCATTCCGAGTCCGATATCAAAATCTCACCTATCGGCCGAAATCGCCGAAATTCTAACTTTTGCCAATTCAAGCCTAAATCTACGTCTGGCCTCAAAAACACATTCTGAAGACGCTCCCAACCCCGAAATCACTCAACGGAGCTGATGGAGTCGATGGATTTCCATTCCGGATCCGTCTTCACCCAGCTCCCGCTCCGGCCCAATTTCTAAGGTCAAAGCTCCCCTTAAAGGGCTATATGTCCAAAAACACTCCAATTTTCATCACTCAATGCTCCAAATAGTTCCATTAACCTAATAAGACAAAGGAGGAACAGTTAACAGGGGATCGGGGCGCTAACTCCCCAAACCGACCGGCTAGGTCGTTACATTGTTTTTCCGATATTGGTATTTTCTGTGAATTGTTAGGCTTACCTAGTCGTAGAGACTAGGTGCCGTCATGATGTGGTTCGGAGGGATGTTTGGGTCGTGACAATTTGGTATCAGAGCTCTAGGTTCATAGGAGTCGTGAGTCACAAGTCGATTTATTAGAGTCTCGCGGATCGGTATGGAGACGCCGTACTCATCTTCGAGAGGCTATGGAACTGTTAGGAACAATCATACTTCTTTTGATTCCTTGTCGTGCGGATTATTGGCATCAAGTTCTAAACTTCTCTATTCTATTCTTTCTCACAGATGGTGAGGACCTGTACCGGGATATCTGACAACCAGGAAATTGTGCCCCCTACTAAAGCCGCCAGAGGCTGGGGCCGGGGTAGAGGACGACCACGTGGTGCAGCTAGAGCACCCGCGCGAGTTGCGACAGAGAAGCCCCCAGTAGATCCAGCTGGAGGGCTAGCACTGAAGGTCCTTATTTCTGTACCAGCCCTCCAGGAGACTCTAGCCCAGTTCATGAGCATGTTTAGGACCTTAGCTCAAGCTGGATTGATTCTATTAGCTCCCTCCACATCCCAGTCCAGGGGAGGGGAACGTACTCCCGTAGCCCGTACTCCTGAGAAAAGGGTACATGTTGATCAGGCCCCAGAGTTCATTCTTATGTAGCCGGTAGCTCCAGTTCAACACGAGACGAGGACAACCGTTTCTGAGGCGGAGCAACTCAGACTTGAGAGGTACAAAAAGTATCACACACCTACCTTCAGCGGGTTGGCTACAAATGATCCTCAGGTTTTCTGGAGAAGTGTCATCGTATTCTCTGTACTATGGGCATAGCGGAGATGAGTGGAGTTTCTTTTACCACCTTCCAGCTTAGAGGAGCACCGTGTCAGTGGTGGCATGCTTATGAGTTGAGTAGTCTGGACGAGGCATCCTCACTTACATGGACTTAGTTCTCATACATGATTTTGAGAGAGTATGTCCCTCAGAGCCTCACGGATTCATGGCGCACGGAGTTTGAGCAGTTGCGCCAGGTTGCTATGATTGTGTTAGAGTATGTAGTCCGTTTCAGTGATTTGGCCCGTCATGCACTGACCTTGGTTGCCACGGTTCGGGAGAGGGTTCGTCGCTTCATTGAGGGACTCCACCTCAGCATCCAGATTAGTATGTCCATGGAGTTGGAGATGGATATTTCCTATCAACAGGTTGTGAATAGTGCTAGGAGATTGGAGGGCATGCTTGCCCGGGATAGAGAGGAGAGAGAGGACAAGGGGTCTCGAGAGTCTGGCACTTACAGTGGTACTTGTGCCTGCAGTTCAACATGGTAGGGGTTATGTGAGTCACCCCGCTCATTCAGCTCTTCTAACCGCCAGTGGTGTTCATGCCCCTGCTAGGCCCCAAGAGCCTTATTATGCCTTGCTAGTATCTAGTGTGCCTCATGTTAGGGGTGCTTTTAGCGGCCAGTCCAGCAGACCTGGCCCGAGTCAGTCGCAGTAGCCACACCCTCCGAGTGGTTGTTTTGAGTGTGGCGACACTCTCCATATGGTGCGAGATTTACCCAGACTTAGGAGGGGTGCACCTCCACAGACTTCTCAGACACCACGTGCTACAACGGGTCCTTAGGATATGATTCCAGCACCAACTACCGCCCTACTTGCTCAGCCAGCTCGAGGTGGAGGCCGGGGAGGTCGAGGTCGCCCTAGAAGGGAATGCCAGGTCAGGTATTATGCTCTTCTGACTCGTATAGAGGTAGTTTCTTCTGAATCTGTCATTACAGGTATTGTTCGAGTATGTCATAGAGATGCGTCAGTATTATTTGACCCGGGTTCTATGTATTCCTATGTGTCCTCTTATTTTTCCCCATATTTGGGCGTATCTCAGGATTCTTTGAGTTCCCCTATTTATGTGTCTACTCTTGTGGGAGATTCTCTTATTGTGGGTTGCGTGTACCAGTCGTGTTTGATTGATTGCTCTTAGTGGTTTTGAGACAAAAGCTGATTTATTATTACTCAGCATGGTAGATTTTGATGTTATCTTGGGCATAGACTGGTTGTCGCCCCATTATGCTATTCTTGATTGTCATGCTAAGACTGTGACGCTGGCTATGCCATTATTGCTACAATTAGAGTGGAGGGGTATCTTAGAGTATACTCCCAGCAGAGTTATTTCATGTCTTAAGGCTCAGCGAATGGTTGAGAAGGGGTGTGACGCGTATTTAGCTTATGTGAAAGATGTCAGCATTGATACCCCTACAGTTGAGTCAGTTCCAGTAGTGAGGGACTTCCTAGATGTGTTTCCATCTGACCTTCCGGGCATGCCGCCCGATATTGACTTCAACATTGATTTGTTGCCGGACACTCAGCCCATCTCTATTCCTCCATAACGTATGGCTCATCCTGAGTTGAAGGAGCAGTTGTAGGACTTGCTTGATAAGGGCTTCATTCGGCCCCGTGTGTCACCTTGGGGTACTCCGATCTTGTTTGTGAAGAAAAAGGATGGTTGTATGCGTATGTGTATTGATTATCGCTAGCTGAACAAAGTTACAGTGAAGAACAAGTATCCATTGCCTCGTATTGATGACTTATTTGATCAGTTACAAGGTGCAGGGTATTTTCCAAGATTGACTTACGTTCAGGCTATTATCAGTTGAAGACTCGGGAACCAGATACCCGGAAGCCTGCTTTCAGGACCCGATGTGGTCACTATGAGTTTCTTATTATGTCTTTTGGGCTGACCAATGCCCCGACAACTTTTATGCATTTGATACACAGTGTGTTCTGGACTTATCTTGACTCCTTCATCATTGTGTTTATTGACAACATTCTGGTGTACTCCCGGACTCGGGAGGATCACGAGCAGCACCCGAGGACTGTGCTTCAGACTTTGATAGAAAAGAAGTTGTATGCAAAATTTTCAAAGTGTGAGTTTTGGCTGGACTCATTGGCATTGTTAGATCATGTAGTATCGAGTGATGGGATCAAGGTAGATCCGAAGAAGGTGGAGGCATTGAAGAGTTGGCGTAGACCGTCATCAGCTACAGAGATCCGTAGTTTTCTTGGTTTGGCGGGGCATTACCGTTGTTTAGTAGAGGGATTCTCATCTATTGCAACACCTATGACCTGGCTGACCCAGAATGGTGCTCCGTTCAGGTGGACATAGGAGTGTGAGGAGAGCTTTCAGAATCTCAAGACAGCTTTGACTACAACACCAGTATTTGTATTGCCTACAAGTTCGGGGTCCTGCACTGTATATTGTGATGCGTCGTGGATTGGTCTTGGCGCGGTGTTGATGTAGGACGGTAGGGTGATTGCCTACGCGTCCAGACACATGAAGGTGCATGAGAAGAACTATCCTTTCCACGACCTTGAGTTAGCAGCTATTATTCATGCCTTGAAAATTTGGCGGCACTATTTGTACGGTGTTCCTTGTGAGATTTACACCGATCATCAGAGTTTGCAGCATCTGTTCAAGCAAATGGATCTTAATTTTCCTCAGCGGAGGTGGTTGGAGCTACTTAAGAACTATGATATCATCATTTTGTACCACCCGGGGAAGTCCAATGAGGTGGCCGATGCTTTGAGTCACCGAGCGGAGAGTTTGGGAGTTTAGTATATCTTCCAGTAGTAGAGATGCCCTTAGCATTGGATGTCATGCCTTAGCCAGCCAGTTTGTGAGATTGTCTGAGCCAAGTCGAGTATTGGCTTGTGTGGTTTCTCGGTCTTCTCTTTATGATCGTATCAGGGAGGATTAGTATGATGACCCCCATCTTCTTGTCCTTAAGGACAAGGTCCAGCACGGGGATGCTAAGGAGGTCAGTATTGGGGATGATGGCACATTGAGGATGCATGGCAGGATATGTGTGCCTAATGTAGATGGTTTGCGTGAGTTGATTCTTCAGGAGGCTTATAGATCACGATACTCCATTCATTCGGGTGCTGCAAAGATGTATCAGGGCTTGAGGCAGCATTACTGGTGAAGGAGGATGAAGAAAGAAATAGTGGAGTATATGGCTCGGTGCCTAAATTGCCAGAATGTGAAGTATGAGCATCAACGGCCTGGTGGGTTTCTTCAGAAGTTAGAGATTCCGGAGTAGAAATGGGAGCGAATCATTATGGATTTCGTTGTTTGACTCCCACAGACTCAGCGGAGGTTTGATGCAGTTTGGGTGGTTGTGTATAGGTTGACTAAGTCATCTCATTTCATTCATGTGATGACTACATATTCTTCCTAGCAGTTGGCTCGAATCTACATCCGTGAGATCGTCATGCTTCATGGCGTACCAATATCTATCATATCTGACTGGTGTACGCAGTTTACATCACTGTTCTAGAGGGCCGTACAACAAGAGTTGGGTACTGGAGTGGAGCTGAGCACAACCTTTTACCCTCAGACAGACGGACAGTCCGAGCGCCTATTCAGATATTTGAGGATATACTCTGTGCGTGTGTGATAGAGTTTGGAGGGTCGTGGGATCATTTCTTACCACTTGCGAAGTTTTCCTACAAAAACAGTTATCAGTCTAGCATCCAGATGGCACCGTATGAGGCTCTGTATAGCGGGTCTTGCTCCGGGTATCGCCTATGAAGGGCGTTATGAGGTTCGGAAAGAAGGGCAAGCTGAGCCCGAGGTACATTGGTCCTTTTGTGGTATTGCGCGTGTTGGAGAGGTTGCTTATGAGATTGCCTTACCTCCCAGCCTAGAAGGTTTTCATTCAGTATTCCACGTTTCTATGCTCCAGAAGTATCACGGTGATCCGGCTCATGTGTTGGATTTCAGCTCAGTCCAGTTGAACAAAGACCTATCTTATGTTGAGGAGCCAGCAACCATTGTGGATAGACAAGTTAGAAAGCTAAGGTCAAAGAACATTGCTTCCATGAAGGTTTAGTGTAGGGGTCAGCCAGTCGAGAAGGCGACTTGGGAGACCGAGCAAGATATGTGCAGCCGTTATCCTCATCTTTTCACAACATCAAGTATGTCTCTATACTCGTTCAAGGACGAATGATTGTTTTAAGAGGGGGAGGATGTAACGACCTGACCGGTCATTTTGAGAGTTATAGCCCCGATCCCCTGTCTATTGATTTCCCCGTGTCTTTTTCTGCTTATGTTTCTTGCCGGAGGAGTTTGTCGTGGTTTCGAGGTGTTTTGGGACACGTAGTCCCTAAATGGAAGCTTAAGTCTTAGGATTTGATCATAGTCAAAACTGTGTTTGTACGACTCCGTAATGGAGTTCTGTCGGTTCCATTAGCTCCGTTGGGTGATTTTTGACTTAGGAGCATGTCCGGATTGTGTTTGGGAGGTCTGTAGCTCATTTAGGCTTGAAATGGAGAAAGTCAAAGTTTTGGAGATTTTGACCGGTAATGGACTTTTTGATATTGGGGTCGGATTCCGATTTTGGAAGTTGGAGTAGGTCTGTAAGGTTGATTATGACTTGTGTGCAAAATTTGGAGTCAATCGGACGTGGTTTGGTAGGTTTCGGCATCGGTTGTCGAATTTGGAAGTTTCAAGTTCTTTAAGTTTGAATCGGAGGGTGAATTGTACTTTTGGCATTGTTAGGTGTGATTCGAGGGCTCGACTAACATCGTATGGTGTTTTAGGACTGATTGGTATATTTTTTTGAGGCCTCGGGGGCCTCGGGTGTGTTTCAGATGCTTAACGGATTGAGTTTTGGATTTATGCAATTGTTGAAACTGCTCCACCTGGTGTAATCGCACCTGCGCACTTTGGACCGCAGGTGCGGCGCCGCAGAAGCGGCAATGGAGCCGCAGAAGCGGTTTTGGACCTGCCCAACTGGGACCGCAGGTGAGGCCATATTTCTATAGAGGCGGACACGCAAAAGAGAAATATGAGCGTAGATACGGGCTCGCAGAATCGAGTTTACTTGGCAGAAAAAGGGGATTTCGAGGGCGGATTTCACATTTCGATTATAGGAGTTGGAGAGCTCGGTGGGAGACGATTATTCGAGGCTTCTATAAGGAGATTTTTGGGGTAAGTGGTTCTAACTCATATATGGAAATATATATCAATCATTGTTATTTTTGTCATCTAATTAGGGATTTGAGTTGGAAATTTAAGGGGAAATGGTAGAAACTTCATAGGCTAAAATTTTGAGTTTTGGAAGACGATTTGAGGTCGGATTCGAGTAATTCTTGTATGGTTAGACTTGTGAGTGAATGGATGTTTGTATTTCTTGACTTTTACCCGATTTCGAGACCTGGGCTCGGGAGGCCTTTTGGGACAATTTCCTAATTTCTCTTTTTTACTTAGATATCATTGACTAGATTGGTTTCTTATAGCTATTTTTATGGTATGTAATTGATTTTGGATAGATTCAGGCCATTCAGAGTCGGATATTCTTGGGAAGAACATTGATATCAATTGATTGAGCTTGGTTCGAGATAAGCGGCTTGCCTAACCTATTGTTGGCAAAATCTCCTTAGGATTTGGTACTGATATTGCCATGTGAGCGTCGTGTAAGCGAGGTGACGAGTGCGTACACAAGCTATTTATTGAGAAACCTGTTTTTACTAAGTAATTATCGAATTTCACCTTAATTGAATATGTTAGCATGTGCAGTTACCCTGTTAACTTAGAATAACATGTCTATGTGACTTAATTGCTTAATTGAACCCCTTGCAACATGCCTATCAATTTCCCGCTTCTTTTCTCGGCTTGTACTTAGTCTAGACTGTAGATTCTCTTGTTGTACTTATCGTTGTAATTGACTGCACTGTGTATTTACATTGGGACTACGGGACAGTATCCCGGGAGATCCCCAGCACATTTACTTTTGAGACTACGAGGCGGTACCTTGAGATTTCTCCCTACACATTTACTTTTGAGACTACGAGGCGGTACCTCGGGTGTTCTCCCTGTATATTTACTTTTGGGACTACGAGACGGTATTTTGGGAGATCCCCTGTTGCTTAATTCTTTGTCCTGTTACGTTATTTCATTGTGTTTTCCTTTATTGAGCTTTAGTCTCTTATTATACTGCTTTATTCTCCTGTTTTTATTATTATACATTAGTGGGACTGACCTGACCTCGTCACTACTCGACCGGGGTTAGTGTCACGACCCAAAATCTATAAGGTCGTGATGGCGCCGGACACCACTGTCAGGCAAGCTAATCATTAATTGGTTAAGTTAAATTCCTATTTTAGCATTTTTAAAATCATTACCTTTCACTTTATTACATAATAACTGAATAAAATCCGCTAAGTAAATACGATGGCTTAATATTCCATTTTAATAAAATACATCCCAAATACATCCCAGAACCCGTTGTCACAAGTGCATGAGCAAATTCTAAGAATTATACAAATACTACAAAGCTTGTCCGAAGTACAAATTGGACAATGAATTTAAAATGAAAATAAATACAATATGAGGGAGACTCTGTTGGCTGCGGGTCGTCTCCGGATGGTGCAGCTCGTCTAAGTCTCCAAGTCAGCCACATCGCCGTGTTGAGCAGGGCCACTAGCTATGAATGTACCTGTGCAATAAAAATGCACAACAAGTATAGCATGAGTACGAAAACAATGTGTACTCAGTAAGTATCCCGCCTAACCTCAGAGAGGTAGTGAAAAGAGGTCGATTTTGACACTTGCTAGAGGTCAATACAATATAAAAGATGAAGCATATCAACATCGTTATTAACATCGAATGACAAATAATGATAGGAAAGATCAACTGTTTCCATAAATTTATAAATTCTCCGGTTTCCGTCATTTCATTTAGCAATTTACGTCCATAAGACAATTTAACAATTCAAGTCACAGATGGTATATAATATGTATATATCATTCGTAGGAAATGCCGAGGGTCGAACGGCCCGAACTAACAATAATAAAATATGCACTGCCGAAGGGTCGAACGGCTCGAACCATAGATGCATCTATTCCGCCGTGGCGTACGGCCCGCTCCCATGAGAGTAGTGGAAAGAATCACTCCGCTCGCGGAATATATATATATATATATATTGCGAATCAGTCACATATAAATAATAGAGTTACCCCGCTCGCGAATCATACCTGCGACTCGAGTACCCATATAGATACACACATTCCAGTAATACATCAGGAATTCATTAGGAAATATTTTGCCAAGGAAAGGATAAATTCTCTTTTAAGATGTTAGGATAATGAAGTTTAACCTACCTAAATATTCATTTACTAATTCAATGATATTATACAATCTCGTTTTACCAACAAAGTTACAAGTACAGCAAGTAAAGCATGCTAGTGGGTCCTAGGCTACCCGGACATAAGCATAATAGTAGCTACGCACGGACTCCCGTCACCTCGTACGTGCGTATCCCCCGTAAATAGTAGCACTCATTCAATTAGTTCACATATGGGGACAATTCCCCTCACAAAGTTAGAAAGGAGACTTACCTCACTCCGAAATTCCATAACCGGCTTCCAAGCCATTCCGACGACTTCAATTGATGCACAACGCCCCAAAACTATTCAAATAACAGGCAAAACAATAAACATTCACTCTAATACTTTTAACAATTCAAATTATATAAGTTCCCAACTCCGCTCGAAAGTTGACCAAAATGCCTTCGGGTCCACGTGCCCGGATTCCGAAATTTCTCGAAGATAAATTTACCCATAGCTTTACTAACTCAAATATACAATTTGCTCTAATTTTCATGCTCAAATTCATGGTAAAAGTCCAAAATTCCAAATTCTAGGTCTTCCCCAAAAATCCCAAATTTATACTAATTTTCCATGTCTAAATCCATGTAAGATCACATATTTAACTCAAAAATAGGAAGAAATCACTTACCTAGTGTTGCTTGGTGAAAATCCATCCTTGAGCTCTCCAAAATCGTCCAAGCCAAATGAAAGAAATGGGCCAAAACTTGTTTTTAAAACAATCTGCCCAGGTGCTTCATCGAGTTGTACCAAGCACTGTGCAGGTTGTACATCCTATTACAATTTTTCCCCGCTGTACACCTTCTATTAAAACGCCTATAACTCCTTGTAGAAATATCCAAATGACGAACGGTTTAAAGTTTTAGAAACTAGACTCCAAGATATTTCATTTTATAGGCTGTACACCATATAAATCTATATATATTCCGAGATATGAGCTTCTAAAGTCGGCTCCATGCATCAGAAAATTCTGTCAAAACTGCTTCACTAGCCATCTTCAATCGATCATAACTTTCTGATCAAATTTCCAAATCATGAATGGTTTAACTTTCTGGAAACTAGAATGCAAGGGTTACAACTTTTATGTTTTTTTAATTTTCAGATTCTATATAGAGTTTGATATATACGCTTCCAAAGTTAGCTCTTCTATGCATCAGTTGCTGTCCAAAACAGATTTGCAGCAGAAATTTCCAGCAGCGATTTTGGCCCGAAATACATTCCGTTAACTTTCCGAAATCCACCCGAGGCCCTCGGGACCTTAACCAATTATACCAACATATCCTAAAATATGATACAAACTCGCTCGAGGCCTCAAATCATATCAAACAACGTCGAAATCATGAATCGCACCCCAATTCAAGCTTAATGAACTTTAGAACTTGAAACTTCTACATTCGATGCCGAAACCTATCAAATCACGTCCGATTGACCTCAAATTTTACGCGCAAGTCACATTCAACATTACGGGCCTGCTTCAAATTTCGGAATCGCATTCCGACCCCGATATCAAAATTTCCACTTCCGGCCGGATTTCTCAAAAACCTTCAAATTTTCTATCTTTAGCCAAATGACTTCAAAATAACCTACGGACATCCGAATTCACTTCCGATCGCGCTCCCAACTCCAGAATCACCTTACGAAGCTATTCCCATAATCGGAATCCCAAACGGACATCTATATCACTGAAATGCATTTCAACCCAGACTTATGAAATTCCTTCTAAAATGCTAACTTCCACAATATATGCCGAAACGCTCCCGGGTTATCCAAAGCCCGATCCGAACATATGCCCAAGTCCGAAATCATCATACAAACCTGTTGGAACCTTCAAATATTGATTCCGAGGTCGTTTACTTAAAATTCCAATCTTAGTCAATTCTTCCAACTTAAGGCTTCCGAAATTAGAATTTTCTTTCCAATTTGACTCCGAACTTCCCGAAATGCAACTACGACCATGCCTACGAGTCATAATACCTGAAACGAAGCTGCTCATGTCCTCAAACCATCGAACTATACACTAGAGTTCAAAACGAACGATCGGATCGTTATAGTTAGGCTTGTCTGGGTACCAATTGTGGTGTACTCATGCTACTCTTCTGCACATGTCGCGTCCCTTTTTATCGCAAAATCGGGTTTCGACATGTGACAACTCTTTTAAGGAAGTATTAAAAGAGGAGAGTCACCACCTAACAATTTTTAAGGTGCGTTAGGGCACCTATTGTGCAAATGACCATGATTTAACTAGTCTACATCACCAAAGATCGGGTAGGGGATCAAGTTACCTCAAAGAGAATGTGTTAGGCACTCCTCAAGGTCCATAACTGTGGGTCCCGACCGAACATAAATTATATGGATTAGTCTGTGTGATCAAGTAAGCAAAGAGGGTACAAAATCTAGGAATTTCATTACAAAGAGATCTTGANTTAACTAGTATGCATTACCAAAGATCAGGTAAGGGATCAAATTACCTCGAAAAGAAGGTGTTAGGCACTCTTTGAGGTCCACAACTGTAGGTACCGGCGAAACTTAAAACTATATGGACTAGGATAGGTGATCAAATAAACAAAGAGAAACATAAAAGTCAAAGAGTTTCATTATAACATAAAAGGAATAGGTACATGCCTTAAGGACTATAAGGATACAACTATAACGGTCTATATTAAATGACTAAATATATAAAGGAAAGGGGGTCCTATGTTTTTTAGCATAAAGGATCACCCCGTGCAACATAAATAATATTTCGTAACTCCCTTGAGATAGGGTGTTACTCATATTATTCAGCGGGCACAAACTATCATCTCCTGCTACTCGATTACTATGTTAAAGTTGTTTACCTAAGAGCGCTCTAATTCAATTCTAAGCCATGTCCTACGCGTGCACTACCCGTCCCATACCTATGCTCCATGAGGTTTTGGACCTCTATTTGGATGGTTCTAGACTTTATCTAGGCTACTCAGAAATGTCAAAACTAGGCAACATACGAAACACATTGGGCTTCAAATATGGGCAGTTAAGGGCTCAAGTTTGCCTCCACACTTAAGCAACAAATTCACACAAGACAAATTTTCATGTTAGGTAATTCAGAACTAAGCATCTCAAGCCCTATAAACATGATTTATACGTGACAAGGCATCAAAGCATACAAGCAGTTTCAGAGGCCAGGCGCCGCTCATAGACAGGATTATATACGCTGATAATCGAGATTACAGGTTTCCAGTTATTAAACATGTTGTGCCTAGGTGACTTGTGGAGTAAGGAGTAATGAAGACCATTGGTAGGATCCCCGGAATTACTTATGTTTGCTAACAGTGGCATAAACAGGCAGTAGACAGTGTTTTTAGAGGTCCATCAGTAATATAGAACGAGTAATTATACCATATAGGCAGGATCTCTAACAACTGACGCTTGGAACTCATTTTATTGTTATACTTAGTCCTATAAGCATGATTTCTAGTGAACAGTGCGATACAATAGCAAATAAAGTGATCAAAATCCTATAGGCATGATTTTTAGTGATCAATGCGATATAATAGCAAATGAAGTGATCAAAATACTATAGGCATGATTTCTAGTGATCAACTAAAGTGAATTGAAAGAAAGTTCATTGACATTTGTTCCTATAGGCAGGTTTTCTAATAACACGTAGCAGTAAGAATAATTGCAGCATCTGAATTCATATTTGCTAGAAGATAGTGTGTGTGTGTGTGCTTCCCCTAATGACATGATTTCTATGGTGCACATAGTGATTGAATAGCAAGTAAATCACTGATTCCTATATGCATGTTGTCTACCCCCTTTTTTTTGCAAACATTAAGAATCTACCCGTTCCCCATTTTACTAACACCCAATTGTTCATTACAAAATTATTATAGGCCCAATAATAAAGTAATTACAAACGTGGTATAAATAATGATATTAGAGCCACAACATGCCCAAAAGATATACCCAGTACTGTCTGGACCTTCAGCAATTCTCATGCAGCATACCCAGACTTCCAAAAAGGACCCATATTCGTCAACACAACCCAGAATCCATAGAAGAGCTCAAAACCAAGTCACACAACCATCTTACCAAGCATTGAATCACTTAAACCAACCAACACAAAATAGGAAGAAAAGGTTAAGTGGGATAGTTTAGGTTTCAGAGAGTGAGTAAAGACCCATATCCTAGTGTGTCACAGTTCACAAGGGTCACCCCAAGCAGTGCTCACACTAGGGAGTTCAGTAGTAATAGACTTAGCAGCCTCGGCTTCCAGCCGTCTAAGAATGAGGATTTCAGAACAACATAAGTAACAAATGAGGGAGATTGGACAATGATTTAGGGACAAAGTTGGGGGATACACTTATAACCTAAAGTAGACATGGCCAAGTTAAGCATACAAAACAGCTAATCAAGCGACTCACAGGACATAGAAGCAAGTTCAGTAGAATTTCAACCTTTAGCAAAGTAGCACATAAAAACCACATATTGAAAGAGTTAGGGAAGAAAAAAGTTTGCAAGATTTGACAGACGTTATCATGCACAGATACACATTACTAAACAAGTTAAAACCGAAGAAGTCCAATTTATGCTAAGTATACATCCTAGTATCATAAGACAGACATGTTAGCTCTCATCAGGAAGTAAGACTGCATTGAAACATGATAGAGAGCACACATTATCACAAGCCAAGTAATCACTGAAAGAACAGGGAATTAGGTGAGCCAAATACACACTGAGGGACATATTAGCGGGGAAGCAAGATCATAGTTGATATAAAAGGTCTTATTATTGATTTAAACACATTATATACGCAAGACAAACATTACATAGATTCGGAACAGAGTGGAAAAATAAGCTCATGTCAAATAGCACATGTAGGTATTCTAGCATTGACACAATATACTAATCACCTAAAAAAAGGTCTAGATTATGTTAGAGATTCACCCTAATATCATAAGGCAGTTCAAACAAATTGAGATGACTGTTCTAAAACCTCAAACATCGCTAGGGGGTATGATCTCAAGTGTGAAGCATTCATTAAAGAGATTCAGGACAAAGAAAGTAAGCATTCAGGCACCAACACACTAGTTAAACGAACTTAAGAAGGTCAGATTATCCAAATTAGACTTAAACAATCTTAGAATTAGCAGCATCATGAGAAGTTAAATGCTAAAGAGACTTAAAACAAGTGAAAGTTAACAGAGTCGTGCATAAAAGTAACCCAGAAACATATTAAACCATGGATTTCAAGGATGAGCACACATGTAAATCAAGGACACATAAGAATGAAATTGCAAAAGTCAAGTGGCTTACCAGTCAAACGGACAACAATAAAGAAACAAAAGATCCACAAGAACCCATAACCTCAATGCGTCAAAGTTCCCAAGAGCTTCAAAGAACCCCGGGCAATGTTCGCACCAAGAGAAATTTCGAACAGTAGACTCTCAGTGGCCTTGGCTTTCTGCCGGCCAAAATAAAGTACAGAACAAGATAATGAAGGAATAACAAAGCTTCAAATTTTAGTGAGATTATATCGATTCAAGTCTGTCTCCAGAAGGGAAAAGAGGGGTTTAAATAATAGTAAAAAATTGAACAAACACATAAGAAAACGGAATAAATTAAACAACAAATAAGGAAAGAAAACATGCAAATCAATTCAAAATCAATTTATGAGAGAAATCCGGTAAACCCTAGTTTTTTTTAGGGAAAGTATAAATCACAGGAATCCAAACGAAATCGGACTCACATAATACAACGTTGACCGTGTGTAGACGAGAATATGGCCCGGTTTCAAATGATTGAAGTGGAACGGGTAGAATTGAAGAGATAGTATTTTCCATGTTTAGGCACGTACTAAGTAATACCATGGAGAAACACCCAGTAGAGGAGAAACACTATTACGACAAGTGAATGAAGGGAGAATCCCATTAGGAGAGGGATTAGGTAAGGCGGCGGTTAGGGTTTTTGGTGGGTGGGTGGGGGAGGGGAGTGTTTGAGGGAGGCTAGACAGAGACAATGGTCTCTAGGGTTTGGGGATTGGGTTATAAGAGAAGGGGGTTGAGGGTTGTGAGTCGTTGATCATTTTTTATCAACGACTGTGGTTTAAGGGGGGGGGGGGGGGGGGGGGGGGGGGGGGGGGTCGGTTTTGGACTGGTCAGGGTCGCCTGGGATTGAGCTTGAGGTTTTGGGCCATGAATTTGGGTTTGTCTGGTCCGAAAATAACACAAAATTGAGCCAGCTCTTTTAAATAGAAAAGGAAAATAATTTAATAAAATAGCTAAATAAATACATAAAAATGCTACTTATGCAAATTGATACTTTAAACAATGATAGAAGCCTATAAAAATATAAAATATTATTTTGACCATAAATGAAATGTCAATTGCAATAAGAATGCCAAATATGGGCTATTATTGAAAATTTATGCAAATAGCCTAAATACAATTGTAATTATATAAAAAAGAAAGAATTTCAAAAAAATGAATTAGGGATGCAAATAATAATTTTAAAAGATTAAGTTATCACATTAATTCAAAGGATAATTACTGTTATGTAAAATTAATGCAAGAAATTTAATTTAATAGCTCTAAAATTATGGAAAACTATAAGAAGTGCTTGTGTAAATTTTGTAAATTAAATAATAATACAAAATGATATTTTCAAAGTATATATATTATTTGAAAAATATATGAGGGCACAATTGAGTATCAACAACACATGTTTTGTGCGCAGATTCAGGTGCTCGTTGTCAGTCGAAGTATCCGTGAGTTCGAGGCAGTTGTTGGAGACTTTAAGGTATATCCACCGCGTCCGCAGACCTCGGAGTCCCCTTCTATTCTTACCAGTGGAAAACACTTTTCTGTATTTGTTTTTACTAAACTCCGGTGTATAGAGATGTTACTTATTTTCTATATCTTGTGACTCATGACATTCCGTGTCTTGGGGAAGCTGTGTAAGTAGAGTTTGGTTATTGTACATGCTGAGCAACATCGTTTTTATTTATTTAGTATCTATTGCAGTTAGAATTCAAACTTTGTTTTTCAGATATTGGTATTTTCTGTGAATTGTTAGGCTTACCTAGTCGTAGAGACTAGGTGTCGTCACGACGTGGTTCAGAGGGTTGTTTGGGTCATGAACATTTGTTGATAATTATTAAGCGGGACCGGGTTGCACGCCGTAACAAATATGATTTAATATTTGTTGGATCGGGTTGCACGCCACAACAAATATGATTTAATATTGAGTGGGATCCGCAATAGATATGATTTAATATTGAGAGGGATCAGGTCGCACGCCACAACAATTATGTTTATTATTAGGGATTAGGTTGTACACTGCAAAAAACGTATAAATATGAAATTATTGTGATATTATGATTAATTCCGATTGTGATTCTCACGATGCATTTCATGCTAGGACAGTTATTGTGGTTCCTTAAATCACCTCATTGTATGTTTATTATAATTAATTAACCGTCAATATATTAAAAATGGTATAATATGGACTTCTTGTGTGAGTCATGCATCCCATGTGATATATTAAGTTGCTGAGAATTTAGAAGAGGTAAATGAAAGAAATTTCAAGCTATTCCACTTGTGTGCCTTTCAAAAATAAAAACTCATATCTTGTTCGATGATCTACTAATTTAGACGGTGATTATATTGTTTCTCTAATTAATACCTCAACTTCCTCATTATCACATTGTCATGTAATTATGTGAAACATTGATAATACGTTTTACTTTATTAAAACCCATATTTATCTCGTTAAAATTTGATTGAATGTCTTAATTTGTGTAAATACAATATTATATTGGATCTCATATTTTTCTAAACTAAACTCAATTAATATTCTATTTGCACAACCTCTCCACTATTTTACCTTATTTATATACTAAATTGGCTTAATAACTCATTTGATGCTTTACTATGTTCAAGTTGGAATTGTGTTTAAATTATTCATCTTTTCATGGTAAGGACGAGAGTAAAAGCACGAAGGGTGATGTCGTGCCATTTTTATATTATATTTGTACTCTGACAGTGTTGTTGCTCAATTGCTTGATTGGCTACTTGCCGTGTTCTCATTATTTTCATTGTTGATTTGTATTGGAAATTCTTCTATTATTGGCCTTACATTGAAATTCTTTCCTTGTTAGTTGTATGTTGCATTTTGTACAGGTGTTTATGTCCTACCTGGCGTCGTCACTACTCTACCGAGGTTAGGCTTGATGCTTAGTAGGTACCGCTATGGTGTACTCATACTACTCTTCTGCACATTTTTGTACCGATCCAGGCACCTCAGTGTTGTTGATAATCTTGCTAATTGATTGGACATTGCCGTGGAGACTGAAGGTATACCTGCTATCGTGTTTGTAGGCCCTAGAGTCACATTCTGATATTTTTCTTGCACTGTTGATTCTATTTTTGAACAGTTGTATTTAGAGATTTTTCTAGTAAACTCTATAATGCTTGTGACTTGTACTACCGGTTTTTGGGTGGTAGGAAATTTCTATTTCATATTTAATAATTTTTGGTTGAGTTACCACTAATTCAGTAAATGTTAGGCTTACCTACTTTCTAAGACTAGGTGCCATCACGCCATCCTACGGAGGAAAATTTGGGTCGTGACAAGTTGGTATCAGAGTTCTAGGTTCACGGGTACTATAAGTTGTAAGCAGGTTTAGTAGAGGCTTGCGGATCGGTACAGAGACGTCTGTACTTATCTCGAGAGGCTACATAAACTATTAGGAAATTCCACTTCTTTTATTCCTTATCGTGCGATAATGATTCAGTTTGAAGCATATATCTTATATTCATTCACATCCACTAGTGTATGACATTGCGTACTCGGTATCAGCTGTGCGTCGACGGTTCATGATGTCGTGGATAGACTACGAGTGATCCAGGGATGCTCAAACATCGTCTCAACGTGTGGCCCTGACTGAAGATGCAGATATACTGAAGGACCGCTCAGTGATTTACATAGGGATGCGGTGAATTCTGGAATCTAGTTGACGAGTACGAGCTGTGAAGGTTAGTATTTTGGATCATCAGACATTTTGTCCTATGGCTTCATGCCAAGTGGGGGAGTCCACTATAGATGAACATATTGCGGGGTCATGTGTTATATCAGTTCTGGCCTGAGATGTACATATGTGGTACTGAACGGTTCCCCAAAATTTTGCACATGTTTCAGGCCTGAGATCTTACAGGTGACAATGTTGGGACTTGCAGTATGACTGTGTCCTTAATAATCCTATACTTCAGTACCAAAGGAGTTAGAGAAATAACTTCAAATTTACAAAAAGTCTATTCAACGCGGACATCTCGATTGCGGCAGTATGGGGTGCTTCAGAGGAAGTACGCTGAATGATGAGCTTATAGGCTACATGGTTCGTGCCAAGATTTGTCTATACAGAGTCTTACTTTTGGGGATCGTTGTGTATAAATAGGGGGAGTATTACCCCAAGGGAGAATCGAGGAATATGTGAATAAATGGGTCAACTCGGCGGTGTAAGGTTAGCATAGCAAAGAAAGAGATTAACCTTTGGAGAGATAATTCTCCACCGGTGTTTGTGGAACCAATGCAACTGTAACAACCCGACGGTCGTTCTGAGAGTTTAAGCTCCGTTTGGAGGCATAAGGCCTTGAGCAGCTTCACCTTTTGTATATCGACTTGCGTGCATGATTGGATTCAGTTTCCAGATGATTCAGAGTCGAATTGGAAGAAGGATTCTAGTTTTGGAAGCTTAAGAGGTGAGAATTTGACCAAAATTTGCGCGACCGCGAATGAAGATCACGCGGACGCAATGGATTTTACGCTGTCCACGAAACCTAGTCCAGTCCAAGCCCAGATTTGAAGAAACACGGTACGCGCTCGTTATTGCGCGGACAAGAATGTCCAAGAGATGAGGCGCCTATATTTACGCGGTCAGCGGAACCTCTGTAGGGGAATTTTTGTCCAAAATTTTTAGTTGTGTATAAATAGATCTTTTTCAAATTTCTAGCTCAAGTTCTGTATTGGGGAACACGTGAACAGCCGTATCTTACCACTTTGAATAATTTTAGAGTAGATTTAGCTTTTATCTTTAGATTTTATTCTTGTATTTGAATTTTATGGCTTATATTACATCTCTGTCTTTAATTTTTACCATTATTATAAGTAGTTATACCCAGAGCTAGGGTTGTGACCCAACCCTATTGTGGGTATTTAATGGGTCTTCAATTTTAGGGCTTAATTGTTTATGGGTTAGTGATATTTAGTTTATTTCATGCTTTAATTGTATAATTGGTGGTTGCAAACACTGATTCGTGCCTTTTTTACTTAGGCTCTTCTTGAGAAAGAGGACTCAAGTCTAGGAAAAATAGGCTAACAAGGAATTTGGGTGAACTCAAGGGATTGATAGCCCCAATTAAAGGGTTAAACCTAGAGATACCCGACTTGAGTCAACTTCACTTGCATTGCTTGAACACCCATTTGAGCTTGAGAAAGCCAAATCGGGCAAAGTCACTCGAACTACCGAGAGGTATATAGTGACTATTTATTTGTGAAGGTTGTTATATCACGACCCCAATAATAACAAGCTAGTCCTATATTCTCGATCCCATTAGATACTCGCCTCGGCGGAAATCACTTCCCTAGTGCTTTTTATCATTTGATAAAAATCTTACAAAAACATTGTACTTAGATAATTTTTAGAAATCAATACCACTAAAATTAGAATAGAAACAATTCCAACCATGGTTAGAAGTGCGCAATTTGAAACTACACGCACAAGTAGATTAGGTAGAAACCCAACTCCCAACCAATATTAACTCCATGTGGAAATCGATCCCAACCTATCGGGTAAAACTGCATCTACCACTCCTCGCTACTTTATAGTGGTGTAAGGTTGGAGTTGATTAGCTATGAAAAAGGGTGTTCGAGTCTAAAACTAAACATCTGGAACAACACAAAGTGAACATGGACACCATAAATGAATGGAAGGATATTGCCACTAAGTCAACAGAAAGATTGAAATACTTGGAACAAGGATTGATGGAACTCGAGGGAAAGATGAGAAAGAGAATCTCAGATTGTCAAGGTACGGATGGTAGTGAAGGATGACATCTAACAAAAGCCTACTTACTATTGGATATGCGCGATCTGGGAAACCTGGTTGATGGGGTCAAAAGAGCTAAGCACGGGACTAGGTAATGATGTTCTTTACAACTTTCTAGCTTAGCTTTAGATTTCGATTGTAATAAGGCTAAATGCCATTAGTAATTTTATTATTGTCGATTTTGTGAAGGTTTGACTCATTCTTGGCATTAATGAAATGACGCAAATGTTGGCATCAATTTTCTCCAAGTCTACATGTCGCTTAGGCCTTCCTCGGGCACAATGAGGTCCCCAAATTAGGACACGAATTATTGAATGACTTTGTTGAAACATGTTTTAATATCACAAACACTCTTTAAATATTCCTTTGTAACTTGGTTACCTTTTGCTTTTCCTTTTCTTTTGATTATTCCCATTCTCAAAGGTTGCTTCGTGCATACTGGCATCGTCAACATATCACACTAGATCTAGAAATCCTCCACCTCCTCGTCCACCAAGCGATCCTAAAGGCAAAAGCAAAGGCAAAGGGAAAATGGATGATTTGAGTGGTATCAGGAAAGACAATGCTATCATGGTGGAAACAGATGGCCGAAGTACTCCGGCACAGAATGAGTTGGTCTTACGTCTGGAACATCCTAGAACTACAAGGCGAGCTTGAGCAGGTCCGAAATTTGGAAAACCTCTCTCTCACTCTAAATATCCCCGACATTAACCAACAAAACCTGACTACCCAGAACCAAACACCACTGCAAACACAATCCCACCACCAAATCCTCTTGCACCACACTAGTATCTCGCACCTCCCCAGAACCTTAACCGGCCACCAGTACCAACTCCTCAACAACAACACCATCATCTAACTCAATACCCACAAACCACTACTTATCACACTCCCCATAACACGCCATAACCTACTTCTGATCCCCAAAACTCAACCAATGACCACCCTTATACCCAAGTGCCAGGAATCCATCAAAAAAATCTGATCTATGTGGAAACTTTACCTCACACCCCGCAGCAAAGCCTATACATACTCGAATCAGGTGAGAAGGACCTTCTCATTAAGCACATGGCGGAGGAACTTAAGAAGCTCACTGGTAGAGTTTAGAGTGTCGAGGGTGGTAAAGTTGTTGAAGGTCTAAAATATGAGGACATGTGTATTCAACCGGATGTGGAACTGTCGAAGGGTTACGAACCTCCCAAGCTCGAAATGTTTGATGGAACTGATGATCCGAAAGTGCATCTGAGAAAATATTGATACAAGCTTGTAGGAGTAGGAAAGAATGAACAAATACGCATGAAAATGTTCATGCGGAGCCTCACACGAAACCCCTTGTCTTGGTATATCAGTCAAACTCCAAAGAAGTGAGTTAGATGGGTGAGTATGGCATCAGACTTTATGGATAGATTTAGGTTCAACACAGAAAACACGCCAGACGTTTTCTACAATCAAAACCTCAAGAAGAAGCCGACAAAAACCTTCCTCGAGTATGCTACTCGTTGGAGATCAGAAGCCGCAAAAGTAAGTCCAACACTTGAAGAAGAACAAATGAACAAGTTCTTTGTCAGGTCTCAAGACCCGCAGTATTATGGAAGGTTAATGGTTATTGAAAATCACAAGTTCTCCGACATCACCAAGCTAGGAGAAATAATAGAAGAAGGAATTAAGAATGAGATGGTGACCAATTTCGAGGCACTCAGGCCACGAATAAAGCTTTGTAATCAGGAGGCATTTCGAAGAAAAACGAAGTATGCACCGTGATGGTGGCCCAGGGTCCTAGGTCTCCTCTCACATACCAAACACCTCCACCCACATACCAACCCTCACCCCCCAGATACAAATAGCCTGCTACCACCTACCATGCCTATAATACTCAATCTGCATATTACCATTCACCACCACCCACCCGCCAAAACTACTAGAAGCCACAACCAAATTTTTACCGCAGACCACCAAGACAATACACCCCAATTGCTGAACTCATAGACTAATTGTACGAGAGACTAAAGGTCACTGGTTATGTTACCCCCATCCCTGTTGTTATTATATAAAATTCCTCCCAGTGGATCAACCCCTACAAAATATGTGTCTATCATTCAGGCATGAAGGGTCATACCATTGATGAATGGTGCACACCGAAAGACATGATTCAGACGGTGATCGATACTAAGGTCATATTGGAAAAGGAGCTTGCACCAAATGTTCGTAACAATCCTCTCCTGGATCACAGAGGTGAGGGAGTAAATGTAACAGATACTGACAAAGAATGGGATCAGAAAGGGTCTATCGTACTCATTCGAGAGGGAGATGCTCCTAAAACATCTCCAATCACCCTCACACCAATTGTGGTACAAACCAAGTGTCGTTTGAAGTTGAGGTATCTGAACCCTTCACTGTGATGGTAGCTCCCACGCCATCCTAAAAGTCTGATGCCATCCATGGCACTATGTCGCAGAACCAAGGAGAAAAGGAAAGGAAATAATGGAGGAAACAGGTGCGACACGAGGTATGACCAGAATTGGAAGAGTTTATACACCTGAGAACCTGGGGGGAACAAGCAAGGACGCTGCATCTAAGCCGCTTATTGTCGAGATTGGCACTGATGATCTTTGGAGAAACGTACAAGGGAGAGAGTACTCCGTTATTGACCACTGATGAATGTGAAGGCGTTTGATGGATCTCAGAGATCCACCATTAGAGAAATCAACCTCCGTCTACAAATGGGCCCGACTTGGTTTGATGTCGAGTTCCAAACGCTAGACATATCTGCTACCTACAATCTATTATTGGGACGACCCTGGATACATGTCGTTGGGGCAGTGGCTTCGACTATGCATCAGGCTGTGAAGTTTAAGTGGAATCATCAGGAGGTGGTCATCCACGGAGATGGAAGTAACCCCATCTACCCCAATCAGTCTGTGCCGGTCATCAAAAATAAAAAGAAGCTTGGTGGAGAAATATACCATCGCATTGAATGAGTCAACGCGATTGAAAAGGACCAATGGTGGAGCAACAATATAGAAAGCATACTTCTATGGACGGGGTACGAAACCGGCAAGGGCCTCCGCAAAAATCTTCAAGGGATCACTAAACTTGTACAACCACAACGTAATGGCACGACTATTGGACTCGGATATGAATACACGTGGCAGGAATACCTGGATTAGTCACCACCATGGCGTGCTCCTTGTTATCCACTGGAACAACCGATACCATCTCTACACCAGACATTCCATCAAGCTGACATGATGTGGAGTTATGAGGAAGATGAAGTTTTAGTTGGCATGAGGAAGCTGTTTCTAAACGAAGAAGATATGGATTGCATTGCAATAATTGAGGAGGATGAGGAGGAAGACCCTACCAATCAAACCATGGAGAAAGGAGTTGTTCTCAAGAACTAGACCGCCACATATCCCGGGACCGTCGAGTTTCGCGGTTGCCTGACAAAATATGCATGAATTACTTTAAAAAATAGTTTTGAGCATTTAAGACATTTTTCAGTATTTTGTTTTGAAATAATTGCTCGAGCCATCGAGCTGCACTTGTTGACATTTTTAAGATTTTATTAATTCATTACTGATTTTCGTATTTATTATTATTTTTACATTTTCTTTTCAGCATTATTATTACCTATCCCGATAAACCTACGACTGTGCCATGTAATGAGACAACGCAACATAAGGGAAGTGACTTAGAAGATTTGGAAGATGATATAATACCTGAAGGAATTTTCAGAGAAGTAGAAAACTTTGAAAATAAACCGAAGTCTAATTTGGAAGAAACTGAGGCCGTTAACTTAGGGGATTCCGAAACGGTCGAGGAAACACATATAAGCATTCACCTATTACCGTTAGAAAAGGAAGAGTACATTAGATTCTTAAAATAGTATGAAGATATATTTGCATGGTCCTACGACGATATGACTGGTTTAAGCACATCCATAGTGGCTCACAAGCTACCCACTAATCCCACGTGTCCACTGGTAAAGCAGAAGCTTAGAAAGTTCAAGTCGGATATGAGTTTGAAGATAAAAGAAGAGGTCACCAAGAAAATCAAAGCCAAGGTTCTCAGAGTGGTCGAATATCCGACTTGGTTGGCCAACATTGTGCCAGTTCTAAAGAAAGATAGGAAAGTTAGAGAATGTGTCGATTACCGAGATCTGAACAGAGCAAGTCCCAAAGATGATTTCCTGTTGCCCAACATACACATGATGATTGACAACTGTGTCAAGCATGAGCTCCAATCCTTTGTGGATTGGTTCACACGATACCATCATATCTAGATGGATGAAGAGGATGCCGAAAAGACGGCCTTTATCACACCATGGAGGATATATTGTTACAAAATGATGTCGTTTGGTTTGAAGAAATTTTTCAATCGGCTTCGAAAGTACAATTTGAAGTTGAATCCAGCAAAATGTGCCTTCTGTGTCCCTGCTGGAAAGTTGTTAGGATTCATCGTCAGTCGCCGAGGGATTGAGTAAGACCCATCAAAAGTCAAAGCTATCCAAGACTTGCCACCTCCGAAGAATAAGAAAGTTGTGATGAGTTTTTTAGGGCGCCTCAATTACATCAGCCGCTTCATAGCACAATCAACCGTGATATGTGAGCTAATCTTCAGATTGCTAAGGAAAGATTCTACAACAAGCTGGACTGAAGAATTCCAAAAGGCCTTCGACAAAATCAAGGAGTATTTATCTAAATTGCCCGTTCTGGTCCTGCCAGAACCGGGAAGAAAATAACAGGCGATATATTATCGGAGCAAGAAATTCATGCCTTATGAATCCCAACGCACTTGTTGTACTTTGACATGGATAGCTCATAAGTTGAGGCATTATTTCTGTGCATACACTACATATCTATATCAAGGATGGATCCGCTAAAATACATCTTTCAGAAACCCATGCCTACGGGTAAGTTAGCAAAGTGGGAAATACTGCTGAGTGAGTTCGACATCATCTATGTGACTCAGAAGGCAGTCAAGGGGAAAGCAATGCGAATCATCTGGAAGAAAATCCCATAGACGGAGAATACGAATCTTTGAAAACATATTTTCCTGATGATGAGGTGTCATTTGTAGGAGAAGATATCACTAAGGCATATGATGGTTGGAGGATGTTCTTCGACGGAGAAGAAAACTTCAAAGGGGTAGGTATCTGAGCTGTCTTAGTATCAGAAACCGGACAACACTATCCGTCATCCGCTAAACTCAGGTTTCCATGCACCAACAATGTGGCAGAGTATGAGGCCTCCATCTTGGGACTCAAGTTGTCCATTGACATGAATGTTCAGGATCTACTGGTAATCGGAGATTCGAATCTTATGGTGCACCAGGTTCTAGGGGAATTGGCTATGAAGAACACCAAAATATTGCCATATTTGCACTGTGTACAAGAACTGATCAAGAGGTTCACAAAGATAGAATTCAAACATGTTTCGAGGATTCAAAATGAGTTTGCAGATGCGTTAGCCACTTTGTCTTCTATGATACAACACCCAAACAAGAATTTCATTGATCTTATCCCAATAGGAATTCATAAGTAGCCAGCTTATTGTGCTCATGTTGAAGAAGAGACTGATGGAAATCTGTGGTTCCATGATATCAAGAAGTACTTGGAAAAGGAGAATACCCAGAGACTGCTACCCATACCTAGACGCGCATGCTTCAAAGATTAGCCAACCATTTCAAAGCTGAGGAATTATGTATATAATGACTGTTGACCTGGGATTACTACAGTGTGTCGATGCCAAGGAGGCATCCAGATTGCTCGAGGAAATACATGCTGGAACTTGCGGACCGCACATGAATGGTTTCGTTTTGGCCAAGAAAATACTAAGAGCAGGGTATTTCTGGATGACTATGGAAACAGACTGCATCAAGTATGTTAAGAAGTGTCACCAATTTCAGATACATGTTGACATGATACAAGTACCACCCAATGAACTCAATGCAACAAGTTCACCCTGGACTTTCTCTGCTTGGGGTATGTATGTCATCAGACCAATTGAACCCGTTGCTTCAAACGGGAATAGGTTCATTCTGGTGGCCATAGACTACTTCACAAAATGGGTTGAAGTTGCATTCTATAAAGCTGTAACTGAGAAGGTTGTAGCGGATTTTGTTCGAAACCGCACTGTTTGTCGATTTGGAGTACCTGATCAATCATCACTGACAATGCCGCCAATCTCAATAGTGATTTGATGAAATCCATGTGTGGAACATTCAAGACCAAGCATAGGAACTCCACATCATACCAGCCACAAATGAAAGGAGCCGTAGAAGACGTCAACAAGAACATCAAGAAGATATTGAGGAAAATGGTGGACAATTACAAACAATGGCTCGAGAAGATGCCATTTTCTTTACTTGGGTATCATACCACAGTTCGCACATTAACTGGGGCAACTCCCTACCTACTGGTTTATGGTATTGAAGTCGTTATTCCAGCCGAAGTGGAAATTCCTTCTTTAAGAATCATACAAGAAGCTGAGCTCAGCGATGCGGAATGGGTACAAAGCCGGTATGAGAAACTAGATTTCATTGATGGGAAAAGAATGAATGCAGTATATCACGGTCAACTATACAAGAGCAGAATGGCAAGAGCTTTCAACAAAAAGATCAGGTCAAGGCAATTCACACTGGGGCAATTGGTGTTAAAGCGAATCTTCCCGCACCAGGATGAAGCCAAGGGAAAGTTCTCACCCAACTGGCAGGGCCCTTACATGGTCCACCGGGTATTGACAGGAGGAGAACTTATACTTGCAGAAATATATGGAGAAATTTAGTCGAAACTTATCAATTCAGATGCAGTCAAGAGATACTATGTTTAAGATTGTTTGAATTTTCTCAATTTGATATAACTGAACTATGCTTGACCTGATTCCAGTTTAAGAGGGGATACGTAGGCAGCCCTGTGTGTTCGGTCACATCATAATAAAATCTTCATTTCCCCCATGATCAGAAATTGGGGCAAGATCACGAGTTTGTCCGATTTCATCACGTTTGGAACAACCAAGCAACGTGTTGCCATAAGTATGCATTTTAAACTGGGACATAATGTTTAGGAGGATCCTCAAAATTCCGAGTCAAGGAGGTTGAAATGTCTCAAAAGCACGTCACAGTCATCAATTCAACAAGTAATCTTCTCTCATGCATTATCACATATTTCAAACAACTACATTTTATAAACAATTCATCACAAATGCATGTTTTTTGAAAAATTCTATAGCAGTTAGACATTACCCAGGATGACTCAAGCAGGACCTCAAGACAAGAGTAAAGGCGAAGCAAGTAATCAAGAGAAATAACCAACCATTCCCCCGCAAAAGTCATGATTTTTCTTTGGATGCAGGCACAATGAACACAACAGGAATATCACAAATACATACATACATCAAAATCACTATCTTCATAACGACAAAGTCGCCAAAAAAACACACATCAGGATAAGAAATACTCTACTCTCTTGCAGCTATTCATTGCCTTTCCTTGCATGAGACTAAACACTGTCTCCATTCCTCGCATGAGGCCAAGTATTGCCTCCATTATTGTATAAGGCTAAGCATTGCCTTTCCTTGCCAGATACTAAGCATTGTCTCCACTCTTTGCATAATACTAAGCGCTACCCTCATCAGCGCACAAGGCTAAACATTGCCTTTGCATGAGACAAAGCACTGTCTCCATTCCTTACATAAGGCTAAGCATTGCTTTTCTTTGCATGAGACTAAACATTGTCTCCACTCCTTGCATAAGGCTAAGCATTGCCTCCATTATTTCATTAGACTAAGCATTGCCTCCATTACCGCATAAGGCTAAACATTTGCTTATTTTCATGAGACTAAGCATTGTCTCCCCCCTCGCATAGGGATAGGCACTGCCCTCACCTTGCATAAGGCTAAACGATACCTTTTCTTCGAGACTAACTGTTGTCTCCACTCTTTGCATGAGACTGAGCATTGTCTCCACTCCTTGCATAAGGATATGCATTTCCTCCATTATTGCATAAGGCTAAGTGTTGCCTTTCCTTTCCATAGACTAAGCATTTTCTCCTTTCCTCGTATGAGGCTAAGCATTGCCTCCATTATTGCATAAGGCTAAACATTGCCTCTCCTTGCATGAGACTAAGCATTGTCTCTACTCTTTGTATAGGGCTAGACACTGCCCTCACCTGGCATAAGGCTAAACACTATCTTTCTTTGAGACTAAGCATTGTCTCCACTCTTTGCATGAGGCTAAATACGGTCTCCGCTACACTACGTAAGGTTAACAACTATCTCCCTTCTTCGTATAGGGCTAAGAATTTCTCTCATATCATACAAGACTAAGACTTGTCTTGTCTTGTCCTCACATATGACTAAGCATCACATGTTTCCTATATCAAATGATCGATATCGCCATATCTTTGCATTTCATGGGCTGAAATATCATCACATTGTACGATCATAGTCCGAAGGCACCATCCTCATAGCCTGAAGATACCATTCCATGGCCTAAGGATCTCTCGATACTGCACATCATTATTCAAAGGCGTCATAGTCTAGAGTCACCATCCTCTACCTTATGATACGCCCACAACGACCAAATTCGCATTCATGACTCCACCTAAAATTATTCGTTACTCATACGACACTATTCTACCCAAAAGAACCTTTTCGAAACATAAAACCACTCTTGTAACGACTCCATCGATTTCGTTCTCTGTTGGATCCAGAACTGCACACGGCCTGATTCCCGTACCACCAGAGATATGTAGGAAACTCAAAAACCAGGGTTCGGCCCCCATCTTTCTAAAAAAAACATCACTCCTAACTCACTTCACACAAAATTGGTCATTATGTTTTTTACCCGGTAACTCTTTCATCATTCTCGGGTAAAGAGAGGTAGCTGTTGATACACAATTTTGCCTTCATATTTTTCAAATAGTATATATACTTTCAAAATATCATTTTCATCATTACTTAATTTACAAAGAGATATACAAGTATTTTTTTATAATTTTTCATAATTTGTAGAGCTTTAAAATCAATTTTTCTTGCCTTTAGATTACCTGAATATGTATTAATTACCTCTTAAATTATTTTGTGATGATCAAACCATCCAAACCTATTATTTGCATCTACATATATGCTTCACAATATTTTCATATAATTATATTGGCTATTCATACAATTTTGCAATAATAGCCTAATGTTATGCATAATTACATTTTTTACATTATTCGTGCCAAATAGCATATTTTTATATTTTTATAGTGTTAAGTTATTATTTTTGAATCATCTTACTACTTAAATAATATTTTATTATTTGTTAATTACTTTTTATAATTTTATTTTATTTTAATGAATTTTGTGTATTTTAAATTATAGCCCAATATAGGGCTAATTTTCGAACCAATTAATGTCCAAAACATCTGGCCGCCTCCCTTCATTCTCTCGATTCCTACCCCAAAATGGAATAAATCCATGATTCTCTTACCCTATACGTTCTGTCAAATGGTTACTTGCACGAATTTGGCATCACCTAGTGCTTGCCTATTTTTGGCAAATACCATACCTTGAGATATGAACAACCATCCCCAATCTTCGAGACTTAGGCGGTATTTCGTCTATATACACTCACCACTGGGTTGTATGGGTCTGATCTACCAAAATCATTGGCCAATCTTTGATTTTCGTCAAACTAGGGTTTGAAATTTCAATTTTTTTCTTTACTGGTTCTATTATCGACTGCATGTGATTTCCTTTCCTTATTTTGTGTGTGATTACTTGTTTTCCATGTGTACTCTCTTGATTCAACACCTATATAAACCCCTCCCTAATCCCCTTTAAGGGATTGGAATGACTTTAATTCTCTCACACTCTCATTCACTCGATACTATTCTGAATCTATTGCTCTTGGCCGGCTGAAAGCCAAGAGGCCATCAGAATCTTCTCTATTAACCTCTCTAGTGCGAGAACAAATCGGGACTCACTGAAGCTCCTGTGAGCTCTGACGCATTAGGATTTGGGTTTTCTTTTCCTGTTCTATTGCTGTCACTATTGAGATTCTGGGCACTCACCTTTTTTGTTCGTTTATCTTCACAATTGGTCAGCATTCTTGAATCTAATAGCCTTCATCGTTATTCCTTTACTTTCTTATTTGTGTACTCTGTATGCCAGTGCTGGTTGAACTTTTAGACAAACATGCCTTAAGTTTCTCTGTTATTTATGAACTCGCAATATTATATTATTGTGTGATTTTCTATAAATCTACTATCTGAATGATGTCCTATAAGTTACATGATCTCTAGTATCGAAGTTGAATGGTTTCAACATGCGTAGTAGACTTTCACTCTGTATATTTGATTCGAATAATTTCTGGCCCTCTTAAGTTTTACCTTATTGACCATGTTCATACTAGCCTGAATGCCATGTTCTGTGCTCACACTTATGCCTTATTGTCATGTTTTGTACTTGTTATAAGTTCATACATGTGCCTTAATGTCATGTTTGCACAGATTATGCTTTAATGAATTCCTTTCTCTTGAACCCTTTAAGAATAATCTATTATCTCCGGCAAACTAATTCCTGATTCTCCTATGTTTGTAACGATCCGATCGGTCGTTCCGAGAGTTTAGCCATGTTTCCCTCATTTCTGTTTCATTTTTTTGTGTTGCTTAGATCATTTATGCTGTGTTGAGTCGGTTGGCTCGAGTTCGTGAGTCATTTGTGGAAAGCGATGAGACACTTAGTCTCTTTAGTTGGTTAAATAGTTGGAAAAGTCAACCGAAAGTTGACTTATAGGTATATGGTCTCGAAATGTGGTTTTTATGATTCAGATAGCTACGTTACGTGATTTGGGACTTAGGGGTGTATTCAGAATGTTATTCAGATGTCCGTAGTAGAATTAGGCTTGAATTGGCGAAAATAGATTTTTGGGCGATTTCCGGTCGATAGTGGAGAATGAGCTATCGGGGTAGGAACGGAATTTTGGAAGTTGGGGCAGGTTCGTAGTTTCATTTGGGGTGTATGTGCAAAATTTCAGGTCATTCGGTCGTGGTTTGGTTGGTTTCGGCTTCGTTGGCGAATTTTGGAAGTTTAGAAATCCTTAGGCTTGAATTTCGGGTTAATTCGGTGTTTGGGTGTTGTTTTGGGTGTTCAGAAGGTTTGACTAAGTTCGTATGTTGGTATGTGACTTGTGGGTATCTTTGGTTGAGGTCCCGAGTGCCTCGAGTGTGTTTCGGATGACTGACGGATTGGTTTTAGGTGTTTGAGGGATGCTGGTATGATTTATGCTGGTGTTTACGCACATGCGGAAGGGGAGCCGCATGTGAGAGGTCGCTTGTGCGAGTTGGGAGCCGCAGATGCAGACGCTGTGGAGTTTGGACTCTTCCGCAGAAGCGGAAGATGAGTCGCAGGTGCGCACCGTAGGTGCGATGGGATGTACCGCAGATGCGGAAATGGTGCATTAAGTGGGTTCAGCACCTGCGATTGTAATTTCCACAGGTGCGGTGTCGCAGAAGAGGGAATATGACCGCATGTGCGGTTTTTGCTGGGCAGAAAACACCAATTCGAGGTTTTGTTCTCTATTTTCGATTTTGGAGTTGAGAAGCTCGGGAGAGAGGCGATTTTTGAATGATTTCAAGGAACAACATTGGGGTAAGTGATTCTTACCTATAATGGTATAACTTTCATGAATTTATGGTTTTATTCATCATCTAATTGGGAATTTAGGGCTTGAAATTGGAGAATTTAATTTGAGAATCTGAGGGGCCATTTGTCGTAGGATTTTGATGAATTTGATATGTATGGACTCGTGAGAATATAAGGATTCTAGTTTTGCAATTTTTATTGGATTCTAAGACGTGGGCCTGGGGGTCGGGTTTTGCCAATTTCGGGATTTTTTAATGTAATTTGATAATTTTCGCGTGGGCTTTGTTCCTTTGGTACGAATCTGATTTTGAATAGATTTGGGGCGATTTGAGGTCGAGTCGAGTGGCAAAGGTGTCGCACAGTAGATTTTCATCCGGTTCGAGGTAAGTATAATTTGATTATTTTCGCTTGGGCATAAAACCCCAATTCAAGGTTTTGTTCTCTATTTTCGATTTTGGAGTTGAGAAGCTCGGGAGAGAGGCGATTTTTTGAAGGATTTCAAGGAACAACGTTGGGGTAAGTGATTCTAACCTATAATGGTATAAATTTCATGAATTTATGGTCTTATTCATCATCTAATTGGGAATTTGAGCTAGAAACTTGGGAATTTAGGGCTTAAAATTAGAGAATTTAATTTGAGGATTTGAGGGGCCATTTGTCGTGGGATTTTGATGAATTTGATATGTATGGACTCGTGAGAGTATAAGGATTCCAGTTTTGCAATTTTTATTGGCTTCTGAGATATGGGCCCCGGGGGTCGGGTTTGGCCAATTTCGGGATTTTTGATGTAATTTGATTATTTTCGTGTGGCCTTTGTTCCTTTGGTACGAATCTGATTTTGAATAGATTCGGGGCGATTTGTGGCCGAGTCGATTGGCAAAGGCGTCGCACAGTAGATTTTCATCTGGTTCGAGGTAAGTAATGATTGTAAATCTTAACCAGAGGGGATGAAACCCCGGACTTCACATTGTATCACTATATTGGAGTAGCGCACATGCTAGATGACGAGTGTGTGGCGTACACTGTTGGGGGATTCTGACTTGGTCCGTCCCGTAGCAACTATTAAGTTGCGTATTTGATTATAAATCATATGATATTTTATGTTTTAAAGATTGTTACTATTATTTTGGGCGAATGTCGTATTTGGGCCTCATGCCAAGTTGTTTGGACCCTTAGGGGTTTTTTACTGCTATTTTCTCACTGTGTTGATTTAAGACTTACACTCGGTCATGCTATATTTAACCGATTTTGAAACTCAGTCTCATTTACACTATTTGATGCATAAAATGATATTTTTGGTCGAGTACCCCGTTTTACTTATAGCCCGAGTGGCTTGTGAGGTTTTTGACAGAGTGAGGTCGAGGGCCTATGCTGTGAGGAATATATATGGATCGGGTTGCACGCCGCAGTGAGATATGTTGGATCGGCCTGCACGCCACATCGAGATATATGGATCGGGTTGCATGCCGCAGCGATATAGCACTTGGGCTTTAGGAGACCTTCCGAAGTCTGTACACCCCCCAGTGAGCGCATGTACCTACTGAGTGCGAGTGCCGAGTGACGAGTGATTGGGAGGCATGAGTGGCTGTGAGGTTGCCCGAGGGGCTGATTACGAGTGATTGTGAGGTATGTTGAGGGACTGATTCTGAGTGATGTTATGCCCGAGGGGCAGTTTATGATGCATGTTTTTGCCCGAGAGGCTATTTATGATGTTTTATCATTTTACACTAAACTTCTTGAAATTCATATTGAAACTGTTGGAAAATGTATTCTCAAATGATTTTTACTGAAATCGGCTTTTTAAGCGTGATGATTTAACGTATACACTGTTGGGAAGAAAGACTGTACTTATTGTGAATTGATGACTTATTTTTATGTGTTTCTTACTGCTTAGACATTATTTACTTTCATTATTACTGAATTGGCTTACTCATATTACTCCATGCACCTTGTGTGCAGATTCAGGTGCTAGGGTGGAGTGAGAGTTGTTTACCTGTCTCAGAGATTCACGGAGATTCGCGGGGTAGTTGCACACGCGTACACAGCCTTGCCCTTCTCCTACTTAATGTTATAGAGTTTATTTTTCCAGACTTGTGTTTTCTTTAGATGCTCATGACTAGTGACTCCGGGATTTTGGGGTTGTACTTAATGTTTAGTCTATTTTGTTTATTTTTTGAAATGTTTAACGGAAATATTATGAAAATATTTGCTTGGAAATGCTATAAACGAAAGGTTCTTTATGCTTGTGTTGATTTGGCTAGCCTAGTTTCACGATAGGCTCCATCACGACCAGGGTAGTTTTGGGGTCGTGACAATTTTATAACACTATTTCACTATATAACCAAACTTGTTTATCTGCAATTCGTACCTTTAGTAGTTATGTTCTTTGATCTGTCAATCCTGCACTTTTAGCATTGCTTCTAGGATAAATGTCAATATGTAGTTTTCTCTCATATGGGATCGACTGATATGAATCCTAACGTTTGGTTGTCCTGTTGATCTATTATTGACATGTTCTTTTACCTACCATGAGTTCTTTAGAGTGTTTGTGATGTAGTAATGTCCATCATGTTAGGTCTCATGTTCAACTAAGTGATATGCTGCCAACTATTCTTAACTATGTCAATTAGACTGTTGCTATGTTGTTGATGACCATATTCTCATCAGGCTCTCATGTTAAAACCTTCATATGAAAATTGCCTTTCACTTGTTCATGTCTATGAATTTGCTATATTCTCATATTAATTGTCTGAAATCCTCTGGGCTAATTCTGGATTATGCTTTGTTTTAAAATTCTATTCGAAGTAGTTTGTTAGCTTATGATGTTCAATCATGTCACTTTAAAACCTAGCATGAGCCCATTTTATGTATGTTTTCTGTATTTTCCAAAGTTTCATGTAATTCTGCTTATATGTTTTGGTTAAAAATTTTTGTTTCTTGCGGCTTTCAGAATCAAGTGTGAAAAGGTGTTCAATGAATTCCCAGAGTAGTTTTCACTTGCATGGTTAAGTCTGGCATCAGTAAGTAAGTCATACATCTTGGAACTAGTAATGGGCCATACTTGTTGTTGGATCTATGCGCTGAATTGAGGCATCTTCTATTGTTCTGCTAAACCTGGGGCTTGGGCCTGCTGGTCATGTGAAAAATGAGGATTTTTGAAGGCCCAACTAGTGTTGGGTTGTCTTGTTTGGGTCTATTTCTAGGCATGTAGTTATTCTTTATATATTGTTTGTAGGTGTATTCATTATCCGATTATGTAATAATTTGTAAACTAAACAATTAGGAAATTAGTAAAAAGGGGAAATGTGCATGCTTTATTCTTGCATAGAAGGGTAGAGAACATGTCTATAAGGCCCACATGGTCTATTTGTTGTTTTATTTAGCATGTTTTATTTTTGCACACTGATACACATTATACCTATAGGAGTCACGCACACACTTCACTTTACTTATCAAAATATGTTAGTTCCAGCATTTGCCATACTTGTTCCCATGTCTACTATTCAACACTCTTAGATAACATGTTTATAGGGGGCAACAATGCGATTACTTACCTATTTAACATGTCTATATGACATTGATGTCTGCCTAAGAAGCATGTTTATAAAATCAGCACTAATAATCTGGTAATTCCTATCGCTTCACTGGCTCATCGCATAAACAATTAGAAATCATGCCTATAGGACTTGCGATGGTTTAACTGGCCTAAACGTTGTAGTACTGTCTAGATAGTATTAATCAAACTCACATAGGAACCATGCCTATAGAATTTAACAACCCAAAATATGTTTTAATTCTGAAATCATCTACTGCATACCAGAAATCAGTCTGTGTGCTTCCTTATTTATGTGTGGAGGCTGACATGAGCCACTCTTTGGTATTATGTGCGGTCCTATTTGTTTTAAATGCGCGATTAGTTTTATTATTTTTGAGCAACCTAATTAAGTCTAGAACCACATAAATAGAGGTCCAAAGCCTCCTGGACCATAGTCATGGGACGGATAGTGCACGCATATGATACGATTTAGAATTGAATTAGAACGCTTTTAGGTAAACAACTTCAATTAGTAATCGGGTAGCAGGAGATGATAGTTTGTACTCGTTGAATAATATGAGCAACCCCTACCTAAATGGAGTTGCAAAGTATTATTTATGTTGCACGGGGTGATCCTTTAGGCTAAAAAACTTAGGACTCCCCCCCTCCCCCCCCCTCTTCCTCTTTTATATACTTGCCATTTATGTGGACCAATATGTTTGCACTGTTGTAGTCATTAAAGATTTATACCAATTTGCATACGTTATGATAAGACTCTTCAACTTCTATAATTTCCTTTTATTTATTTTGCTCACCTAGTCTAATTACATAATTCACATAGTTTAAAGTTCGGTGGGGACCCACAGTTGTGGACCTCGAAAAGTGCCTAACACCTTCTCTTTGAGGTAATTTGAGCCACCCGATCTTTGGTAACACCGACTAGTCAAACAGAGTCATTTGCAAATAGGTGCCATAGCGCACCTTAAAAATCATCAGGTGACAACTCTTCTATGTTAACACCTCATTTAAAAGAGTTGTCACACGTCGAAGCCCCGTTTTCGCGAGACAACGGGGCGTGGCAGCTGCAGCGTTCGCGACCCTGCCCCTGAAGAAAAAGGGCGAGAAGACCTTTGACCTGGGCTGGGGAGGGATTGGGGTCGCTTTTCTTTAGGACTTTAGTCCGTAACAAGGCTCGAAGACCTCCGGCTGGATTTGAAATGGATCAGGTAGGGCATTCGTTTACGACGTGGGTGGGATTAGCAGTTTTCTCTATTTTCTTCAATAGTAGGAAATACACATCAGCCTAGAGTCACCTTATGATATTTTCCTGCACTGTTGGTTCTATTCTGAAACAGTTGTATTTAGAGATTTTTTTAGTAAACTCTGTAGAGCTGTGACTTGTACTATCGGTTTTGGGATGATATGAAATTTCTATTTCATATTTAATAATTTTTAGTTGAGTTGCCACTAATTCAGTAAGTGTTAGGGTTACCTAGTCCCTAAGACTAGGTGCCATCGTGACATCCCCGACGGAAATTTGGATTGTGACAAATACGTTGGTGCACATATTGATTAATTCACCAGATATATTGTATCCTATCAGCATATGTATTGAGTAATTCTCTGCACCAAAAGTGAGATTTAATAAAGTCACCTAACTCATGAAAAGCTTTTCTCATTGTTGACTTTCTTCCCATAAGTTTAAATATGGCCTTGAAAGGAGCTGGTTTTAAAAGGTAAATTTCACTGATAATCATTCCAGTTAAGCTTTGTAACATAAAAATCATCTTTCTAAATCCTAATTAGCACAAATATAATTAGTAACATTGGTCGAAAGATGCCATTTTGCCCGAAAAAGTAACATTGTATCTTAATTTCTTAATAAAAGGGTTAATTTCACGTAATCGCTACAGATTTCGCCTCGTAACAATGACTTCTCTTGTGATTTATGATATTATGCTTATCTCACATATTTTAATTTCTTTTTGTAGCAATTGTCTTAACCTATTTATAAAAAGCTACTAACTTGACTAAGTTACCTTACTGATATATACTTCAGTTAAATTAATTTTATAATTATATTTTTATTTAGAAGAATTCCTTCATAATCACGTTTCACAATAATTTTTTCTCGATCAATATGTGGGACATCGAAAGTGTCTCTATCCAGTTCCTAAACGATATCAAAATTATCTTCTAAACTTACCATCTCATTCATGGATTTTCTGTTTGGAATTGAAGCAATAATGTGATTAAGTAGGCGTTTGGACATAAGAATTGTAAAATTAAAAAAAAATGGTGAAAGAAATTTTCAAGTGAAAATAGTATTTGAAATTTAGAGTTGTGTTTGGACATAAATTTCAGTTTGAGTTGTTTTTGAAGTTTTTCAAATTTTCGAAAATTTCCAAAATGCATCTTCAAGTGAAAATTAAAATTTTTATGAACAAACACTAATTTCGTAAAAAAGCAGAACTTTTTTTAGAAAAATTTTCCATCAAATTTTGTGTCCAAACGGGCACTAAGTATCACTAGAAGGATATTGATCCTGATCATTATCATAGTCAGCATTTGAATCATGATTGTTCGGTGAATCACAAATCATGATGTCCAAACGGGCACTAACTATCTTATTTTCAATCCTCTTCTTCTCCATTTTCAATTCTTGATTTCTTTGATTTTCACTTTTTCATTGTCTTTAATTTATAGGAATTTAAAATTATTAATAAAATCTATTTAACAAAAGAGTATATTATGAGAGTAAACTAGTTACATTTTAATTTTTTAATATTTTTTTGTTAATACGCTAAGATAATTATTAAAAAAATTAAGTGAGACAAGCATAAATATCGTTAGCCACAACAGAAGTTAGTGTTACAAACAAAACCTGAAGGGAGGTCTTTGAAATTAATCATAAAAAATTTGAATTATAAATGAAAACATAATTATGAAAGTAGTTTAATGAATCTTATAAGTATATTTGTATCAATATCAATATTGATCCACCAATAAATTTTTTCTATATTAGCTAGAAAAATGGAGGTAAAAAATTAATTAAAAATTATAATAGAAAAATTAAAAAATATAGAAAGACGTAAATTGAGATAATCTATAACTATTTATACTTTGGAGTGAGTTAAAATATAAAATAAAATTAAAATGTACTTAAGAAATTAAAGACTTACTGATTTTCAAAATTAAATAAATTCAAGTAGAAAAATAAGATCTTATACAAAGTATACAAATTATTTATAAGATAAGAAAAAAATTAAATCTATATTATTAATATGTTCAAACAATTAAGAAAATATTTCTTTGTGATTAATATTTGAATTAAGTGTAGTTAGTTTAAGTTTGAAAGCATAATATAATTTTTGCAAAAATACAGTCAAATTTAGAGAACCTAATATAATATTATATTAGAATGAGTGTCGTAGATCCACATGAATAATAAAAATACACATGACAATAAAATAATAAAAATGATTTGAATTTGAGAAAGTTTTTAAATTTTTATCAATATAATATTATATTAGAATGAGTGTCGTAGATCCACATGAATAATAAAAATCCACATGACATTAAAATAATATTAGGTATTGAATAATAAAATATCAAAAATAAAAAATAAATAGAGAAAAAATAAAAATTCAGATGTTTTTATCATAGGAGAAAAGGGTAAAACTTATTTAAATTTGCGATGAGAAACTTTTTTATATTATGATAAGAAAAATCATAACATGGATACGTCCACGTAACTCAAGTCTAATAAATAAAAACAAATACTAAAAAAATTGAATAATAGAAATAAATTAGAGGTAATGTGAGAATATATATGTGTAGAAGACAATTTAAACTTGTATTGGATACACAAATAATAGTTAGGAAAACCAAACTGAAAGGAGTAACAAAATCAAACAACCATTGTGTGTAATTAGAACAATGACTTTTAAACACCACCTGTGAAAGCTAGAACAGTTTGCATAGCTGTGAGTATGAGGAGTATGACAGCTCCCACAGTTGAAGCTCCAACCCATGGACTGTTAAAATAATTGCGCTTCAAACTTGCCTTCATTAAGTTCCATGGTTGTTCACAATGTTGAACCAATTTTCTGCATTCTTCTTTGTAATAGAAGTCATCAGATGAAACGGTGACACCTTTCCCAATCTTGTTAAAAAGGGTAGCTATTTCTTTGTCCTCCCCTATCCTATTCGTGATAATTCCTTTTCGGCGTAGCAAATTCACATCTTTCTCCGAGTCGATAAGATAATCCATGAAAATTGCAAAATCACTGAAATATCTAGGATGTACATGAGACGACTGTTGCTCGTACGCTATCAGATTCCGCAGGAGAGTCTCCGTAATATCAGTGACTTTAAAACTAGGAATTTTCATTAACCCATTCTCAAATTTGATATCAAATAAACTTGTGTTATCTCCAACGTTTTCTTCCTCCAAGTAATCATAAATATATCCGACCCTTAGGAAGCTAACTCCAGCTTCGGAAAGCAATGTTGCATTTGGCATGACCTTATGCTCCGTTAGGTGGTCCTTATAATCTATTGGCTTATCTTTTGACCTAATTATTTGCAAAGGATTACAACATAAGCTTTTCCTGCAATATTGTTCCATTTCCAATATAGGATTCTCATGATCAGTTAGGCTACTACTTTTAATATCTGAAGGGTGACATGACATGTGTACAACTTGAAGTAAATGTTTGATTTCTGCGGCATTACCTTCACTCTCATCAAAGGATGCAGGGGTCATCTTCGGTAAGTAAGGAAGAAAGATCCACTTCACCATTTTTGTGAATGGTAATTCATCTTCCCCATCCATAGTCATGTGATGAAGCTTTGTGAGGACAAAGAAAGGAAGTTGGTTTTCCACTAACAGCAGATCTCGACGTACTTGATTACTTATGCAATTTCTGGGGATAATCCAACCTTCTCCTTCTGGACACATTCCACAACGCTCTCGAATGAATTCAACTAGAAAACAACCATCAAGTAACAATATTTTTGAAAATTTGCCAACAATATCACTGTCTATTTCGTCATAACACTTTAATGCTTCATCCTCCAATTCCCTAACGCAACTTTCCACGTCAATCCCCTCTTTCCTGTGGAGGAACCGTTGTAGGTACAATAGTTTGTACTTTTCCATGGACCGAAGTTCGGGATTGTGTTTATGGTAAGGACCAATGGAGATCACTTTTGGCTTATAAGCATCTGGATTTGATTCACGTAACCCCACACTAACTTTGAATATGGTACAGCATTTGGTAGATGAATCGTTGAAATCCGCAAATATTTCATCAAGGATTTCATTTGCAGGTTTGTTTGTTTTCAGTCCTGACCGATCTGGACCATTTGTTTCCTTTATCTCAATTAAATGATCCACTTTCCCTTCTTCTATCTGCAATTAAGGGATTTGATAGAATAAAGTAAACTAGTGAAGGACAACATATATAATTTTCCTAAAGTCTTTTCTGATTTGATCCACCGCTCTGGCTATTGAATTAAAGAAGTATAGCGTGTGTGTGTGAGAGAGAGACCTCATTTACAGAAGTTTGATCAAGTAGTGGAATTTGATGATCCATTTGGGTAATCTCAATATGATGTGCCATCCTTCTAATTAATTAGATAAACATTCTTGAAACTGCAATAGAGACAGAGAGATGAGTTAAAACTTTACTGTATCAACCTCTTTATTCAATTCATACATGCCATGCATATCTTTCTAACCAGTTCACTGTAGAATTATGAAAGAAAAAAACATGGGATTAACATGTCATAAAGTGAAAAAATAGATAGTGACGAGTTATGTAGCTAACTCTAGGTATCTTGGGATTGCAGGGTACGTAGTTGCAGTTGTTCCTCTAAAAACTACCGAAAATTTACCATTTCTACAAAGTGTAAAGTGTATGATTTTTTTTCTTAAAATCGTCTCCAACGACACTAATGAGTATATTAATTTTAAAAGGTCTTTTCATGTTAAATGTGTTAGGTGTTTTTCTTAATTTTCTTATTATATTTGGTTTTCCAATCTCTTGAAGAAAGTGCAACATATTTATCATAATCGATTTTATATAGTAGATTGCTCATCGCCGGTGAACGCATGTCAATTGATCGAACCATGTTAAATATTTGTGCCTCTTTTGGTATATTTCTCTTTTGTTGTTTAATTTATCATCGTTCAACGTTTGCTTTACTAGCTTCCGCATGACACCTGATCATTTGGATCCTAAAAAAAATGTTCACCGAACTAATTAAGATGATTTACATTTATTCATGACTCATATCCATGTTCGTAAGTTTATTTCTATTTTCACTTATATTATGCCAAACAAATAGAGAGTAATGACTTTAAAAAAAAACGAAATTAAAAAGAGAAAATGCTAATTTGCAGCAAAAAAAGTATGAGTAGCAAGACAAAACAAACTAACAGAGAAGATTGCTATGAACTGTAACTTGAGAGGTAGCAAAGAATGAAAGAAAAAAAGGCATAGAATAGAATGAGAAATGCAGAAGTACTAACCTCTTGCTTAGGTTGTCCTGAACTAATAAGGATGAGAATTAAAGGGGCATCAGATTTATAAGAGAATGCGGTTACTATGGCCAATTGGAAGTCTTTATTTATTATTATGTCACAATCAAAAACCTTTCTTTATCCTCAAAATACAATAGAAGGAAATATGATGAAGAACCACAAACTGTTTCCTTTCTTTGACTCGCTCTGCACCAGAAATATAATACTCATAAAATAATTACAAAAAGAGTGAGATAACATGTGGAAAGAATGTAATGATCCAACCAGGCCACTTGATGATTCAACCGTTCTCGATTTATTTATGTTTTGAGCATGTTTGTAATTAAGTTGATATTATCATTTGTGACTTGTTGCCATGTTGGGATGGTTTTTGCTTACTGTAAACGTAATTTTTGCTAATTAGCTCAACTAACGCATAATAGGTGCCTAACAGGCTGGCAACCTGGTAATCAGGCGAAATTTCAAGCTCCTGCTAATTGCCTAATGGTGGGGTTATGTTTTGATTATAAAATGATAATGATTTACGCATAATAATTTAGCGGAATTGACTGTTGATAATGCCTAATGATGGGAACGAGTTTTGGTTATAATATGACTTTGGCATAAAAATTGAGCGTAGTCGACTATTGATCGATCAATTCTATGAACTGAGATGTGTTGGATTGTGTCAAGTTAAATAAATCAAGACATCATTTCATACAATTAGGATTATCCTAAAGTCAAAGGATTGAGCTGCTTTCACGTTACATGTTTTTAAAAGAAGACAGATGGTGGAACTATTCTATTATATGAATTGGCTCTAATTGCATTAGACATGCTGCCTTGATCACATTACAAAATTTCGATGAATTAGTTCTGGTTGACTTGGAGTTGCTGCGTTTCACATATGAGTTTTTAAAAATGAACGATCACGTTATTAGTCTTCAATAACAAATGGGTGGTGGAATTATATATTTTACTATATAAACATGCTCTGATTGCCTTTCACATTATAAGTTTTCAATGATATGTTGGGATCGAAAATAATAAGGTATCATATGTAAGCAAACTACACTTGAAGACAATAAATCAGACGGTATAGAGAAGTATATTAAAAGAGACATAATACTTTAATATGGTTTGGTCAATTGACCAAATGATAAAACTAATATAAAGAAAAAAGCTTTGGAGAAAAATATTCCTCCCTAAACAAAACTCTATTAAGAACTACATTATGGATGTTATTATGGTATACTTTTCCATGAAGGAGAGATCCTCAATTTATAGAGGTTCTAACCTTTTTTTTCAAAAAGGGATCTATCAAATATGGAAGGGATCAATATTTTTCTTTAAAGAAAAGTAAAATAATTATGGTTAATATTCTACTCTTCCTTCAAGTAAAAAAATAAAGAATAAATCCAAATAAGACATGAAAATCAGGACAAATTGTGGACCTAAGCGGGGTATGTTTTGATGATTGACAAAGGAACATATATATGAACCAGATCCATAGACATTGTACACATGTTACAGTCAGAATCAATCAAAAGGCATGCACGTGCAAGGGATAAGTATAAGTGATTATTTCTGATAATCCCTAAACGAAAAGATTGCATATTTGATAAGGAGTAGGACTCCTTACTTGGAGAGAACTCTATCAAAGATAAGGAAAGAGTTAGAGGCTGAAGTTACTAGAATTTTTCCACCAAGGAAGACTAAAGCATTAATTCGTTCTTTTTTACAGGTGACACACATGTACCGAAACAAAAGCAAGAATTGAGAGCAAAATAGCAAGGCATTTTGTGGTCAATCTCTATGAGATTCAAGAGTGTGAACCTGAAGTTACATAAACCAAATTGAAGAACCAGTTCCATAAAAAGTTTTATGTGTCTGTCTTTATTTCTAGTTCAAAGTGTAGTAAGCATTTTGAATTGTATCTTTTAGCTTTCTTTAAAAAAAATTGTACTAGGTACGCGAATTGTATTAATGAAGTTAGAGTTAACTTGAATTAGTCGCGACAATTCATGGCGCGTTGCTACAAGGGTTAGAGTTTAATTCTTAGGTTTGCATAAGATTTGTAAACTTTGTTTTGGCTTAGAGTTGTAGTGAAGTACTTTTTGCTATTGTGATTCGTCTTTTTCGTCTAGTTTTCTGTCTGCTTCTTCTCCATGTTCATTTCTTCATATTTTTTTTTCACTTTCTGGTTGTCTTTATTTTAGTGGAATTTAAAAATATTAATAAAATCTATTTAACAAAAGAGTATATTAATGAGATTAAACTAGTTAAATTTTACTTCTTCTTTTTAAACTTTTTGTTAATAGGCTAAGATAATTGTTTTAAATTTTTTTAAAATAAGTGAGATAAGCTTATAATTAACGACAACGGAAGTCAGTATTGCAAGTCAAAACCTGAAGGGAGGTCTCTAAAATATGTTCTTTTTATTAAGCAAATTAAGATAGCCATGTCAGTTTCAGGCCAAAAAAAGCATCTTCCAGCCACTTTTATAGTTTTATTAACCAGGCATTTGAAAGATGATTTTGTGTTACAAAAAAAAAATGTAATTTTTATGTTACAAAACTTAACTTGAATGACTATCGGTGTAATTTAATTTGGTCTTGAACTTTTAACCTTTGGGGCAGATCATTTGATCACGGGGAAAACTTTTAATTTTTGACCGTGAAGTTTTGCTCAACATTGATTAGGTGACCTGCCCAAAAGTCAAATTAGAAGTTAAAGATCACCTCTTATAGTGTCTTATAGCCTGTTTGGTCAGGTTACTTTTTCCGGCCAAAAGTGTTTTATTTGGCCAAAAGCGCTTTTGACCAAAAAATGAGGTGTTTGGCCAAGTTTTTGGAAGGAAAAAAGTGCTTTTGAGGAGAAGCAAAAGCAGTTTTGAAGAAGCAGAAAAAAATAGTTTTTCTCCAAAAGCACTTTTCTGAGAAGTACTTTTGAGAAAAATACACTGAGTAGCAGTTTTCAAAAGCTTGACAAAACACTAATTACTGCTTAAAAGTGCTTTAGCCAAACACAAACTACTTCTCACCAGTACTTTTGAGAAAAACACTTCTCAAAATAAGCTAATTTTAGAAGCTTGGCCAAACAGGCTATTACTCTTGTCATTCTAAAAGTTAAAGACCTCCCCCTATGGTATTTGTCCCTTGCTTGAGACCTCTGTCCCTAAAATAAAAAGAGATGGGGAGAGTGGATTCCCTTGATTGAGACCTTGACCAGATGTAAAAAAAAACCTTAATTTCTACTCCATTGATGGCGGTGGAAAACCATACATCAACCACCAATCTCCAAATGATATCAATTCCGTCTTGAGAGAAACCAAATTTTCTCATCACAATCGTAAAAAAGTTTCATAATATTCCGTCATAGGCCTTGTATATATGTATATCAAATTTTGTATAATGTGTACATAACAAACCTAAAATCACTTGATTTTAGTCGGAAGGCCAAGATAGACGCGCCTTGCTATGATTATATTGCGAAAATTAAAGAACCACGTCAATTATATCCAACTTGAAAAACTTGTTAGGTTAATTTTCATTTTTCATTCCACCTCTATTTAATTTATAATACGCCTGATGATTTTGAAGACTCCTCATATATATATA
>ML277311.1:1561-20757 GCA_005239495.1 Nicotiana undulata | reverse complement strand
TTTAAAATATAGTCCAAATTATTTATTGAAGTTAAATTCAATAAATTTTACATGCCTACAGGAATAACTTTATATTTAGGTGTCCAAATAATAAAAAAGATCAAATTTAAGGGCCTAGTTATATATTCTGCCTTTTGTAATTTACTCAAAATTTACCTAGATTGTTTCAGCACATAAGCCACTAGTGTATGAAGCGAAGGAAAAGTATACTTTTAGCCGTTCTACACAATAATAATCCATAAAATATATATTCTTATATATGTGTGAATTATATAGATATATTATAAGTAATTTTTATATATTTTTAATTAACGAATGTAATTCATTTCCGTCAATCGATTAAAATCGATCAATTTTGTATATTGCCCCATCAATAATTGAGGCACATGCATGAGGGGTTGACAAATTGAAGAGTATCTATTTATTAAATGAGAAAACAAAAAGTATAGAAATATCAAAGGCAGCTTATATAACTATAGTTCAACTTGAAAGGAGCGCAACAAAAAATGACAATCTAGAGAAAGAGTTAATGTAAGCATAACCTTGAAACACAAAATTAATCTCTAATTCCAACTTACAACTTACTCACATCATCCCATTTTCATGTGAAATGTTTTTTTCATAATTCCACTTATTTTATTTTCTAAAAACGGATTTTTTCCCTCTTCATCCAATGTATTTATAGTCTAAGGTTTCCATCGAATCAGCAAGTATGAACCGTAAATTAAATATCTTTTATTTATGATTGGTACCGAACTTTCCTTCTATTCGATTTGTTCAAATCCTGAAAGTAAAAAAAATGAAATATATAAAATGCTGTACCCATTTAGAGTGTAACAACTCATAGTCCCAGCTCCGCTGCTGCAGTATATATATCAACCCTTAATTTATATACCATTAACCAGATATATCGGATTTGAGCCTGAGAATAAAAAACTTCCTAAAAATAGCATTTCTCCCTTAAAATGAGCTTTACATGATTAGCCAATCTAGATTAGTCGGGCCCACTGAGTTTCGAATATCAATGCCAAATGGTTAAACAAAAAGGAAGCCCCAATATATATATATATATATATGTAGCTCATATACCAAAACAAGCAGACACAAGCAACAACTGTTGCATACTATTTAGCTACTATACCCAGATGAAAGATAATGATATTAATTCTTCACAATAAAAGAGAGCCTTCAAATTAGCAATTGGCGAAAAACATACCCAGGAATTGAAGAGCTTTGGTTGAATCGACTGATTTCGAATGGGAATCTCAATTTTAACCTAAGTTCATCCATTTTCGTCCGCATAATTTCTCCTAGGCTGTTTTGCCATCTCAGTCTCTAACGCTCTCCGCGTGTTTTTCTTTTGTGCGTGTGAGATTTGAATTACCCGCCATTTTTATTCTGCTAAGAAAGGGATTTGGGGCAAATCACTGGGGGCAGTAAGGCCATCTCCATCCCAAAATGGTGTAAAAGTTATTTTGTTATTTTTTTTTTCTTTTTTACATATTCATCACATATAATTTATATTTTTTTTTGCTTATATAACCATTTAATAAAAAATTATTTTACTCCATAAATGTTTAAGTAATTTAATTTGTAAATAAATATTATCGATTATATATATCAATATACCATTTAAATAAAAGTGAAATCGATGAGATACAAGATGATTAAATGCATATCACATTATGGTAAAATTCATATTAAATACTACATATATATTTAACTTCTACCTCTAGTATGCTCTCATAAATGATCTATTAATGCATTACGAAGTGAAAAATGAGCATTTTTGTCCTTAATTCCTTTATGTCGAGCTAAAAATTATTCAAATCGGTGTTTTTCATCTACTATCATCTCTACCGTTGGAGGTCGACATTCATAATCATCTTGTATTGGTGCATTAAGATGAAGCTCGTCCTTCATTATCATGTTGTGCAGTATAATACATGTAGTTATTATATCATATAGCACTTCTTTTCTCCAAAAACGTGATGGTCCTACAACAATTGTGTAACGACACGGCCAGTCGTTTTGAGTTCTAGCGCGTCGTTCAGCGATTTGAGGCCATGAGCAGCTTCACTTCAGGTGTTATGACTTGCACGCGTGGTCGGAATTGATTTTGGGAAGTTCAGAGTCGATTTGGAAAGAGAATTCTCATTCGGAAGCTTTAAGTTGGAAGAATTGATTGAGTTGTGATTTTCGAGTAAACGACCTCGGAATCAAGATTTGAAGGTTCTGGCAGGTTCGTATAATGATTTCGGACTTGAGCATATGTTCGGATCGGATTTTGGATGACCCGGGAGCGTTTCGGCGCCTATTGTGGAAGTTGACATTCTTGGAAGAAATTCATAAATTTGGTTGAATTGTGTTTCTGTGTTATCGATGTCCGTTTAGAATTTCGAGTCTGGGAATAGCTTCGTATGGTTATTCTAGTGTTGGGAGCGCGACCGAAAGTGGATTCGGAGGTCCGTAGGTCACTAGGGTCATTTGGCTAAAGCTAGAAATTTGAAGGTTTTTGAGGAGTTCGACCGAAAGTGAAAATTTTGATATCTGGGTCGGATTCGGATTCCGAAAGTTGGAGTAGGTCCGTAATGTCGAATATGACTTCTGTGCAAAATTTGAGGACAATCGGACGTGATTTGATAGGTTTCGGCGTCGAATATAAAAGTTTGAAGTTCTAAAGTTCATAAAGCTTGAATAGGAGTGTGAATTCATGTTTTTAGCGTTGTTTGATGTGATTTGAGGCCTCGACTAAGTCCGTGATATCTTTTGAGACTTGTTGGCACGTTCGGACGGGGTCCCGAGGGGCTCGAGTGAGTTTTGGGTGGTTTCAGACCATTTATAGGCCATTTTTTAGCTACTGGTTTTTTGCTAGTGCAGTGTGCTACGCGATCGAGGGGAATTGGCTGCGATCGCGATGAGAAAAATGAGAGAAATTGGCCAGTGAATCGCGATCGCAGAAGTCCTGTCGCGATCGGGTAGAGGAAATATTTTGCTGCACTAACTCGACTTTGGAACCTTGTATCTTGCAATCTATAAGGAATTTGGAGATGATCCAAAAATTAAAGTTGTATCCCTTTGAGTCTATTTTTCATAAATTCAAACCATATGGAATTTGGAGTTGTGTACAAAGGGTTATGGATGATACACTACAACATGTCCGGGAAGTGTTTGAAATTGCATTGTGTTGCATAGGGCTGACTTTAGCAACTTGTAATATATAAGGAATTGAGATATTAGAATGAAATTTGTAGCCCTTGGTGTCTAGGTTTTAAAAAGTCAAACCATTTATAATTTGTAGTTTTGTACACAAGGTTATGACCATTATACTAGAGGTTGTCCGGAAGAGCTGCACATTTGCTCTTCGCGATCGCGAAGCTTTTCCCGAGATTGCGAAGAGAAAATTTTAGGATGGGAATTGTTGTACTTCGCGATCACGAAGTATTTTCCGCGATCGCGATGAGTAAATACCTGGGCAAAAGTTATATATCGAGGTTTCGGCCGTTTTTCGCATATTTGGAGCTATGGAGCTCGGATTGAAGCGATTTTTGAAGTGATTTTCACCATATGGAATGGGGTAAGTGCTTTCTTCACAATTTTGAGTTAAATATATGAGTATATATGTATTAGAACATGGAAATTAGTGGAAATTGTGGTTTTTTTTTATAGAAGACCTAGAAATTGGTATTTTTGGATTTTGACCACGAAATCGGACATGAAATTGGGAATAAAAAATATATTTGAGTTCGTAATGCTATGGGTAATCTTTATCTTCAAAAAAATTTGGAATCCGGGCACGTGGGCCCGAGGGAAAATTTTTCAACTTATCAAGCGGAGTTGGGAATTTGTGTAAATTGAATTGTTATAAGTATTAGGGTATGTTTTCATTGATTTGCTCGTTATTTGGATAGTTTTGGAGCGTTGTGCATCGATTTGAGTTGTTAGAAGGGCTTGGTAGACGGTTATGAAACTTCGGAGCGAGGTAAGTCTCCTTTCTAACCTTGTAAGAGGGAATTGTCCCCATAGGTGAAATAATTAATTATGTGTTATTCTTTGTGGGGGCTACGTACGCACGAGGTGACGAGAGTCCATGCGTAGCTACTATTATGCTTATGTACGGGTAGTCTAGGACCCAAAATCATGCTTTTCTTGTCGTACTTGTAATTTTATTGATAAATTTAAGATGCTTAAATCATATGAACTTGGCAAATGAATTTCTAAAAATATTAAACGCCATCTTCTTGACCATTAAAAGAGAAATTGTCATTTCCTTGGGTAATTATTTCCCTGATGAAGTCTGGATTGACTATTTGAATGTGTGTATCTATGAGTACCTGCGTCGCATGTATGATTCGGGAGCGGGGTAACTCTATTATTTATATTTGACCGCGTCGCATGTATGATTCGCGAGCGGGGTAATAGATGAATATATGGTTCGCGTCGTTCGACCCTTAGGCAGTGCACATTTTATTATTGTTGGATCGGTCCGTACGACCCTCGGCATTTTCTGTGCATGATATTTGTTGGGTACCATATGTGATTGAATTGTTTAAGTGCCTTAAGATATAAGTTGTTAACTGAGATGACTGAAATTGGATTTATAATTTATGGAAGAAGTTGTCATTTCCTGTTGTTATTTGTTATTTGATAATAACATCCATGTTTGACATCACATTTGATTATATTGAATTGACCTCTAGTAAGTGTTGGAGTCGACCTCTCGTTTCGAGGTTAGGCGGGATACTTACTGGGTACACGTTGTTTTCGTACTCATACTACACTTGATGTGCATCTTGTTGCACATGTACACGCATATCTAGTGGCCCCGCTTGACACAATGGTGTGACTAATATGGGGACTTAGGTGAGCTACTTCTCTCGAGACGACCCGCAGCCAACAGAGTCTTCCTCGGATGTATTGTATTTTCCCTTTTGTCCAGTTTGTATTTTAGACAATTATCGTATTACATGTAAATTTCCTAGAAATTGCTCATGCACTTGTGAAAACGGGTTCTGGAATGACTATGGGATTTATTCATTATTTTAATTTGTTAAAGATATTATTGTTTACTCAGTGGAAGTTCGTTAATTATTATTTAAGGAAATGAAAAGGAATGATTTCAAGAGTATTAAAATAAAGATTTAATTAAATTCTTGGTGTTGTCTTGCCTGACAGTGGTGTCCGGCGCCATCACGATCTTTATTGTATTTGGGTCGTGACAACGTGGTATCAGAGCACTAGGTTCCCTTAGGTCTCACGAGTCATGATCAAGTCTAGTAGAGTCTTGCGGATCGGTACGGAGACGTCTGGACTTATCTTCAAGAGGCTACAAGGCTGTTAGGAGCACTTCCCTTCTTGATTCCTCATCGTGCAGTTTGATTCCTTTGAGGCTTATGCCTACATTTTTTCCTACTCAATCTTACGCGTCGCGAAGCGGTTGCTATGAACCGAGAATTTGAGGAATCTTAATGGTACTACAGATATAGTGCAGGGTGCTACTCTCTGCATAGTTGGTTGGGGCTGTTGTCGTCGCCTCGCAGGAGGATGTTCTGTCATTTCAGCTCGATAGCTGCACTTCTGAAAGATTTGAGGCTATGCGCAAATTGCTATGATGCTTATGATTGTTTATCGCACGATATTGGTGTAATGGTGGTATAGTTGTCTATGAATTGAAGCAGTGAATGACTTGGAAGGATGTTTACTCAGCGCAAGATTTAGAGATTCGGTATTTCATTTCAGGCGAAGGAAAGGCAAACAGTCTATAAATGTTCAGGTTTGGGTTGATAGAGTAATGAGACTTGGTGTTTTCAAGTGAGGTGGAATCTTCATATGTGATGTGGTATTGTTGTCCTTGATCGAATAGAATGTGTTAAGTTCGCCGGTGCTATGGGTTCTTCAATTTGCATTTTGATTAGAGTATTGTGAAATGGTGTTGGGAAGCAGTTGTCAGAGATCGCGGGGTGCGGTGGTTCAGGATTGAATGTGTATTTCTAATGCTGAAAGCTCGAGAAGGAGGATCTCCGGAAAGGTTTAGAGTGGTAACGATCTGTCGGTCCAAGTGCCGCATGGATAGATATTGATTCAAGGCAACAACTGGGCAGCAAATGATGAGGAAAGACATGTGGGAAGTGTTAGGAAACGGTTAAATTTCTAGAAGGCCAGGTGTAAGAAGCGAAAGTCGAGTAGTTTCTTAAAGGAGTGAGTTTGACCAAAGTGGGAGAGTGGCATCGTAACATATGAGTTATGTGGTAGGATGGTCACACGTCTTGAGGAAAGTCTGGAGTCATTTGGGAAATTCATGGTGGACAATGACTAGGTCCACAGATTTTATTTAGGTGCAACATGAATTCGAGTTTGGAATGCGGTTTTGGACTTTTAGCTGATGTCAATGGGGAAGAAGGAACCTCGGTGGGTCTCAGGGTTATGTAATTGTAGTTCAAGCTAAGTGGGAGAGCCCCACTATGATTGGACTGCGTGGTTGTCTACTTATGAAGTTTCGGGTTATCGACGTGATGGTGGGTTAATGTAGCCAAGGGAAGATAGCATAAGTTGTAATTTAAGCAAAGGAATTGTTAGGGGGTGCTATAATTGGCCTTATTGACTTGTGTTGAGGCTTCGGGAAGATTCAGAGCTTATTCTTCGTACATAGATGATTTGCAAGGGAAGTTGGTCTGTCAGGTGCTTTATTAAGATGGGTGTTCAGGTGCCAGCGGAGTCTTGAAGTTGATTATAGTCGAGACCAAGCCAGAGTGGGTGACTCTTAACATGGTCCTAAAGAATTCGAAGGTTAAGAATGCAGTGTTTTAAGGGTTTCAAGCCCGTAGTATGGCTAAGGATCGGGCTCTTGCAGCAGACTGTGATAGGAGGCCCGGAATGTTCCATGATGTTTTCGGCTTGCAGTGTAGCATTGGAGGAATAAGAGAAATAAACTCCGAATTTGTAAAAGGATTATCAGGATGGGTATACCAGTCGAAGATGCGAATGTGCTTTCAAGGAGGGCATGAAACAATTCATGGGTTTGGAGACAAAGTAGTCTCGTGGAATGGGGTCACTCAGGATGATTGTGAGTTGAGTTGTAATGTGTTGACTGGAGTTGTCATCATTTCTAAGTCAAATTAAGGATAAGTAATTAGAAAAAGGTAGATGGTTAGCCATGGTGGAATTTGCATATTGGTGGCAGTGATCAGCTCCTTCAGCGTGATTAGTTATGCATATTATTGGTGACAGTGTGTGTGAGTGCCCGATGGCCGCCGTAATTGATTTTATTTGGAAGCATTCAATTATTATGGCATGTTATGTGTAGGTGGATCTCGGAAGGATTATGGTGGTATAGACTATTACTTGAGGATTTGCATGTTTTGTGATTATGAGAATTCACTCGTGTGTTGTTATGGTTCTCTTGAATTGAGTTAAGTAAAACGTTTCTATGTGATGAAGTGTTCACCCCATTAGTGGTTCAGGAGTTATGATGAAATTCTTGTACTATCGCATATTGGCATGCTAGGTGCAGTGAGCAGTATGAAATTTGAAAGTGAGGATCAGGCTTGCGGTTCGGTGTTGGAAATGATTTCATGAGCTCGGATGAGCAAGAAAAGGGATTTGAATGTTTAGAGTAATCTTATGTTGTCTTCAGTGTCACCTGAGATCGGTGTTTTTTGAAAGAGGCTTTGTATCCTGATCATGGATTCTCAATTTGCTTTACAACGTTAGTGTGATTGCTGATGTGGATTTGCAGACTTGTTACCTTGTGTGGAAGGTGTGGGAGCGTGACCACAGGAAGATTGTATAAGTGTGACATGTAGTCACCTGATTGATTGAAGGTTTAAGACAAGTATGAAGGATGTGGTAATATCACCTATTTGAGAATTTATGGCTGGAGGGCGCTCGGTTCATTTGGTTGCGGAATGTGGGGGTTTGCTCTGGCTATGATGGTTGTTTTTGCGTGTTATGAGAAAAAAGTGGGTTATTATGGATCCATGTAAGGCTATTAGCCTAGTTCAGTGCAAGGAAAATCGGCTTGAGGTTTGTGAATGGATTTAAATATGATTATGGGCTCCATGTGAGCTAGATGTGTTCATTTCAGTATAGCACTTCTCAAGGAGGGGTATTATAACATTATATGTTGTTCCATATTCGTCCATTTCATGTAATATTATGTTGTGCCGTGTGAGCTGTGGAATTACTTGATAATTTCTTATTTGTTGAGGTTCCGCGTAGTGATAATGTTATGTGAGTAGGATGGCTCTTGAGATGCAGATCGTATATCGCACCTCAGTTGTGCTTGAGTTTTGTAGCGTATGGCTCTATCTGCCTCCCCAAGATGGTATTATGCACTTGACGTGCTTGTGACCAATAATCGATATTTTGTGGTAATGAGTGATTTAGCTAGGTAAGTATCGCCTTGTGTGGATTTTATGTTTGGATCGGGTGGTACGCCGCCACGGGCATGTTATTTGGATCGGGTGGCACGCCATCACGGGTATGTTATTTTGATCGGGTTGCATGCCGCAACAGTTTGATGTTGAGTACGGTTCCCTATATCTATTTTCTAGTGTTTTTGTTTCCCATTTTCTGAGGGAGGTTTATAGCATCTTTTCGATTGTCTAATTAATTGCGTGAGTTGAGTAGTTCCTTTCAGAGTTTGTTTTCCTTATGTATCACGTTCGAGTTGTAGCTTATTAGCACATTATGGCATCATGGGAGACTGTTGGTCATGACTGGGGTGGCTTATTTCCTGAGCAGCTCGTATTGGGTGAGACAAGATTGTTGGATCTAGGATCAATGCACTCAGATTATACGAAGTATATTAAAGAGTAAATACCATTATTTGGGTGAGAATGAGGTGATGGTTCTTGTCAGAAGTATATACTCAATGATTTGTTGACTTGGCAGCTGGTTGTGAAATTCTAAACAACTCTTTCATCGTGGCGTTCATGCAAAGTTTGGGGCGAGATGTATATAGGTCAGGCGATGCACTGGAGCATCAGATTCATGGAATTTCGGCTATTATGTTCAGAGAATGTTATTATGGTCAGGCGAATTATGTGGTGCATGGTGTTAATTCAGCAAAGGCATGCAAACATGTTTTGGTACATCGTATGGTGATTGATACGGTGCTCGTGTGCTAGAAACATGCCTGGTAGAGAATTCCGAGTGTTGAAATATGGTTGTAGGCTTATTTGGCTGAGTAAAAAGGGGGAAATCTTCAGATTTATTCAAGCAAATATTCTCAACTGAGTTTTGGTAGCACGGGCGAGTGCACGGGGTGTTAAGCAGTGATTTTGGACAACTCCGGAGCAGTCCTTGGCACATTCGAGGACGAACGTATGTTTAAGTGGGAGAGAATGTAACGTCATGGCCGGTCATTTTGAGTTCTAGCGCGTCGTTCAGTGGTTTAAGGCCATGAACAGCTTCACTTCAGGTGTTATGACTTGCACGTGTGGTCGAAATTGAATTTTGGGAAGTTCAGAGTCGATTTGAAAAGAGAATTCTCATTTCAGAAGCTTTAAGTTGGAAGAATTGATTGAGTTGTGATTTTCGAGTAAACGACCTCGAAATCGGGATTTGAAGGTTCTGGCAGGTTCGTATGATGATTTCGGACTTGGGCGTATGTTCGGATCAGGTTTTGGATGACCCGAGAGTGTTTCAGCGCCTATTGTGGAAGTTAACATTCTTGGAAGAAATTCATAAATTGGGTTGAAGTGAGTTTCTGTGTTATCGATGTCCTTTTGGAATTTTGAGTCTGGGAATAGCTTCGTATGGTTATTCTGGTGTTGGGAACGCGACCATAAGTGGATTCGGAGGTTCGTAGGTCATTTTGGGGTCATTTGGCTAAAGTTAGAAATTTGAAGGTTTTTGAGAAGTTCGACCGAAAGTGAAAATTTTATTATGTCGAATGCATTTAGATGTTTCTCAAGATTCAATAACGGACGCCAATCACTCCAAAGATCAATTTTGAGGTAGAGTCTTAGATGCATACAATAATGCAAAAGAAGATTTTTGGGAGATTCGCACCAAAATATTGTTGCAAAGCCGAATGCAAATGATTGAGAAGGCAGTAAGAAAATTAAATGGATATGTACGTCAAGTAGAAACTTTGCATCATAGTGGTGCTTCTGATCAAGATATTGTGAGTATTTATTTTGTAGTTACTCATACTTTATTTGTATATGTTTACTTAAACTTTATTGCTTCCGATCATCATCCTCATCATCACCTTTAATTTTCGATAATGAAGTTGAGCTGCAATTGACCATGCAAGTCATTCACATGGACAACTATGTGATCCAGTATTTGCAAGAAAATCTAAATAATGATCCTATCAGAGTTGGCTCTGTTCCAGGTCATTTGGTAATCAATCGAGATTGTGAAGGTGCTGATAACAATTTATTGGTTGATTATTTTCCAGATAATCCCCGCTTTAATGGGGACAATTTCGTTGTAGACATCGGATGTCCCCGAATTTGTTCATTCGAATTGTTGATGCAACTAAAGGTCATGATATGTACTTCGAATAATGTGTTGATGCGGTGGGTAGATTTGGATTATCTACTCTATAAAAAATTGCAATCGTGTTTAGAATATTGACATACATTGTGCCAGCGAATGCCACTAGCGAATATGTAAAAATTGAAAAGTTAACTGCATTTGAAAGCACGAAGAGATTTGTTTAGCTATCGTAGAGGATTTTGGATAACAACATTTGAGATCGTCAACAGCTAACGATATTGCAAAGCTTCTGCACATCGATGAACAACATGGTTTTTCAGGAATGTTAGGCAGTCTAGATTGCATGCATTGGAGATGGAAAAATAGTTCAACAACATGGGTTGGACAATATGCAAGTCGTAGTGGATCCCCATTAATAATTCTTGAAGTTGTAGCTGATTATGACCTTTGGATATAGCAAACATATTTTTGTATGCCCGACACCAATAATGACATTTATATTTAAGAGTCCTCACATTTATTTTCCGATCTTGCTGCATGTATTTCTCCTCTCGCCAATTATGTTATTCAAGAAAAAGAATATAATATGATATGGGTTATTATTTAGCTGGCGGTATATATCCAATATGGTCAACACTTGTGAAAACTATTCGCGACACACGTTCTTCGCAGAAGAAATATTTCGCGATGAAACAAGAATCATGTCGAAAAGATGTTGAACGTGCATTCGAAGTTTTGCAAGCTCGTTTTGCAATTTTTGCAAGACTCACGTTTTTGGAGAAGAAAAGTACTACATGTATTATACTGCACAACATGATAATCGAGCATGAGCATGATCTTAATGTACCAATTACAGATGTTTGGGAATGTCCACCTCCAACCGTAGAAATGGTACTAAATAAAAATCATTGATTTGTATAATTTTTAGCTCGACACAAAAGAATTAAGGATAAGGATGCTCATTTTGCACTTAGTAATGCATTAATAGATCGTTTATAGGAGCATACTAGAGGTGAAAGTTGAATATTTATGTAGTATTTAATATAAATTTTACCATAACGTAATATGTATTTAATTATCTTGTATCTCGATTATTTTACTTTTATTTGTTTATCCGTTAATATATATAATGTATAATATTTACTTATAAATTATATTATCTAAAAGTTTTTGGTATAAAATATTTTTTTGTTAAATGATTATATAAGAAAAGAATATAAATTATATGTGATGAATATGTTAAAAAGAAGAAAAAAGGATAGGATTCTTTAATATAAATAAGAAAATAAAATTTAAATAAAAAATAATAATATAATATATTTTTTTAGAGTAATAAATAAAGTAATGATTAGAGTAACTTTATTTTATTTTTAAGGAGAAAATAGAGAAAAGAGTTGGAAATAGACTAAAAGATATAGAAAGAAAATATAATTGTGATAGAGAATTTATTGTGATTTGATATTGAAATTAATTTCCTTCCCCTCTACCTCTATTAAGTTCTTTTCAATGGGTTTGTCTTTTCAGTCAAATGATGAGGAAGTGTCATTTCTTTACGCTAAGGGGTCGTTTGGTAGAGTGTAAGAATAATATTAAATATAGAGTATTAATAATGTTAGGATTAATAATATTCTTTTGCTAAAATTAGCTTTGATAAGATTATTTTTTATCGATTGATTCATTTGATATGATATATTAAAAGTTTTGAACAGACATTTCTGTCTTTATGCATGTTTATTTATGTATTAAACATTACGGTATCGCTAGTGTCATGATTTGCTAGGTATAAAAATAGTATTGAATAGAACGTATAACTAATACTTAGGTTGAAAAGTATTGTAAAACAAGAGATTAATAATATTGAAGCTAATACATATATTATTATTTTTAATACTTTCTATTAAACGACTCCTAAAGGGTCGTTTGGTTTGGATACGACTTATGCTGGGATTAGTTATCCTGCTATTATTTTTAAGGGATAAGTTTGGTATAAAAATGAAAATGACATAATTTCTAAGAAAGTATAAGTCCTCCTGACATTAATTACCCCACCCTCTATAAGGTATAAGTTATTCAGGTATTAAATTTAATCTAAGGATAATCTATACCAGATTTACTAATCTAACAAAATAGTAACGTGATATTAAATTTTTATATCAACATTATACTTTTTTATACCTCATAACAAATAACCCCTAAAAAGTTAAAAGGTAAAGTGAAACTTTTCTTAAAAAAGGTCCCGTTATATTATATTTTCTTTTTTTGTTAGAAGCAACAACAACATGCGCAATATAATTTCATAAGGTGAAATTTGATGAGAGAAAAATAGAGTATATACAACCTTTATCGTTTATCTTTAAAAAGCAAAGACACTGTTTCCGATAGACTTTTGCCTTCCTTTTTGTTTGAAGCAACGGGTTAAATTTACCATCAAATAATTGCAGGGATATGCTGATGCATGAAAATAGATGGCAGTAAAAGACGTCGTTTCTTTTGGAATTGCATGTCACTGATTCCTAGACCTGTGCTTTTATGCTAATTCCAAGGTCCTTTCCTACAATTTAATAATTTTGTTTAGGTTTCTCTGCAATTGAATTTACAATTGGCTCTAGTTTCAACCTCTAACCATATATAGACGCACTTACAACCAAGATATGCTATGCTTTTAATTTATTTTTGTTATTGGTTAACCATTATCCTCTTTTCAAGATAAATTTTTTGTTAATTAGGTGTTCGATAATCACATTGAGACATCAGCCAATTTAGATTGGTAACCTACCAGCTACGTACTTTTATAAATAATTCATTATAAAAATTAGTTAATTCATAAATATTATTAATATTATCAAATATTACTAACACTTGTCAATTAATTATTTATAGCAAAAAAATATTAAACTTTTACTTTCTTTTGATTATATGTTATTAGAATAGATTGGGTACATCTTAAGGAATTTGAATCTCATTTTTGGGATGATTTGATGAAGTTTGGAGGTGGTTTGAATAATATTCGAAGTAGAAGATGAACATGAAAAAAAGGGTATGTGAATCACATTATGTATAATTTGTGTATCACTATATCATATTTGTATCAAATGTGTATCACATGTATCCATGTATACCTGTGAGTGTGATACATATTTGATACATGTATCGCTGAATAGTTTTTTTAATGTCACGTCCCAAAAAATAACACCTAACTCAACCCGCTAGGTAAGCCAACTAACAGAAATTACAACTCCACTAAGATTATAAGAGAATAGAGAATAGATAACTGAACTGTGATGACCCAAAAAGGTCATCCTAAGTAATTTTAGATAAGGTTGTGTTCCGAGGCCCCGAAAGCCTCTGTCTATCTCACCTCGATATGCGTGCGCAGCCCGGGCGTGTAGCCAGGAAGTCTTTAGGTTGAAATTTGATGAAAATGGAATTTTTATAATAAATAATTGAATAAAGTTGACTGTGGTCAATATTTTTGGTAAACGGACCCGGACCCGTGATTTGACGGTCCCGGAGGGTCCGTAGGAAAATATGGGACTTGGGCGTATGCCCGGAATCGAATTCCAAGGTCCCAAGCCCGAGAAATGAATTTTTAAAGAAAATTATTTTTTGAAAATAATAAAGGATTTTGAAAATGAATAATTATGTAAAAATCGTGTTACCGGGCCCGTATTATGGTTCTGGAGCCCGGAATAGGTTTAATATATGTTATGTGACTTATCTATGAAATTTGGTGTAAAACGGACTTCAAATGACGTGTTTCGGATCAAAATTGAAAAAATTAAGCTTTATGAAGTTTTAAGAAAATCCTAAGAGTTTTGAGGTTTAATTCGATGATTTTGATGATATCTTGGTGATTTAAATGCTTGAATAAGTCCGTAGGATGTTTTGGGAGTCGTGTGTGCTTTTGGTTTTGAGACCCGAGGGCTCGGGTGAGTTTCGGGTAGCTAACGGGATGAAACAGACTTGGAAATTTCTAGTTTTTCCTCAGTTGCTAATGTCTGGTGTGTTCTTCTCTGCGATCGCAGAGGTCTGTCCAGGTCTCTTCCGCGATCGCATCCCTTCGACCCGCGATCGCATATTGTGATTCCCCAGCGTTCCGCGATCGCAAACCTCTTCTTGCGATCGCATAGGGTCAGCTAAGCTCTATTCCGCGATCGCGACTCCTCTTCTGCGATTGCAGTGAGTTAGGACCAGACTCTCCGCGATCGCAGCCCCTTTCTTGCGATCGCGATGAACAAAATCGCCCAGCTAATTCCTTAAGTTAAAAACAGAATGCTATTACGGGATTTTACCATTTTTCACCTTTTTCCTTTTTCTCCAACCTCCATTGAAGGCCTCCAAGTCAATCCTTCCTCCATAGCTTCTTGGGTAAGTGATCTTAACTTTTAATTCTCCCACTTTTCTTCCATAATCACTAGAAATCTAGGCCTAAAATAATAAAATCAAAGTAGAAATTAGGGGTTTTTTTATAAAGAGTTTTTGGAAAATTTGGGTGATTCAACCTCAATTTGGGGTCGGATCTTGAAACAAATCATATATTTAAACTCGTGGGGTTATGGGTAGTCGGATTTTGGTCCGCGCCTCGGGTTTTGACCATGTGGGCCCAGAGTAAAATTTTGGAAATTTTAGGAAGAGTGCTTAGAAATTAGTAATTAGGCTATGGGTTTGATTTATTGAGCCATTATTGATATACTTGAGTTGATTATGTCTAGATAATACCGTTCCGGAGTCGAATTCTAGAGGAAAGGCGGTGTTAGAGGGTTGATTGCTCTATTTTGGACCCGAGGTAAGTGTCTTGCTTAACTTTGGTGAGGGAACATGTATTATTTGCTATGTTCTATGTGATTCTCATGTTCATTGCATAGGTGAGGTGACGAGTACCTATGTAATGTGAGTCAAGCATACCCGTGAGTCTATTTGGATAGAAATTGGAGTATTTCTTCCATGTTTATCATATTATGGAATTGTTTCTACTTGGTAATTCATTCTTGTTGAAAGTATTGGTTGTTTAGCTTGAGAAGTGTTGATACGAATGAGAATCCAAGCGTAAAGTATACAATTGAAGTGATTGGTTATAGCTGAGACCCTTGCCGGGCAACTGTTGAGTTATTAATTGATGATTTCCCCTTGCAGGGTGATATTGAACTGTATTTCCACTATGCTGCATTCCTTGCCATTGTTATTTGTCATTTGCTTTGGTGAGGAAGAGTGTAATGCACGAAGGGTGATGCCGTGCCATGTTTACATTGACTATATCATACATTGCATAGTGAAAGAGAAAATGAAGCACGAAGGATAATGTCGTGCCATGTTTACATTGATTATATCATACATTGCATAGTGAAAGAGAAAGTGAAGCACGAAGGTTAATGTCGTGCCATGTTTACATTGATTAAAAGTACGAAGGTTAATGTCGTGCCATGTTTACATTGATTATAAGCACGAAGGTTAATGTTGTGCCATGTTTACATTGATTATATCATACATTGCATAGTGAAAGAGAAAGTGAAGCACGAAGGTTAATGTCGTGCCATGTTTACATTGATTATAAGCACGAAGGTTAATGTCGTGCCATGTTTACATTGATTATAAGCACGAAGGTTAATGTCGTGCCATGATTACACTGATCACATCATCCATTGCATAGCGAAACTGAAAGTGAAGCACGAAGGATAATGTCGTGTCATGATTTACATTGAGTATACTATGTTTTGCATAGTGAGGAAGAGAGTAAAAGCACGAAGGGTGATGCCGTGCCATTATTTACATTCCTGGCATTTGTACTTGTCCTTACTTGGTACTTTCTGTTAAACTGCTTCTTATCTGCTTTCTTATGATCATTATACTATCATATCTCACTTGTGATCCCTTTAACTGCTCCCGTTTCCCTAATTTTTCTGCTTATTTCTTGCGTTGCTATCTGTGTTATATGTTGTAGAATAGGACATGTGTACATCGTTGCTAAGTCTAGCCTCGTCACTACTTCGGCCGAGGTTAGGCTCGGCACTTACTCAGTACATGTGGTCGGTTGTACTGATGTTACACTGTACTTCTTTATGTTGTGCAGATCCCGCACCCGGACCCCGTGGACAGCACTAAGGGAGTCTCCTTCAGTCCACTTTAGAGGCTTCAAGGTATACCGCCGGCGTTCGTGGGCCTTGATGTCTCTTCCGTCTTTGACTCTTCTATTGTCTTATTTATTATGTAGCTCCGAAGACAATTGTGTTCCCTTCTTTCTAGACTTTGTATTTAGTACTCCATATAGAGTTCGTGAGTTTGTGACACCCCGGTTTTGGGATTATGCGACGTTGTGTACTTTACCGTTTCATTAAACTTTTCAGATGTTTATTACATTTCTATTGTAAGCATTTTTAAGTGTTTGTTATTTCCGTTAAGTCTTGAAAGGAATTACCTTTACTACTATTGTCATGAGTTGAAATTTGTTAGATTTATTGCGTACGTTGGCTCGTCTAGCGGGTTCAACGTTAGACGCAGTCACGACCTGAAGGTGGGATTTCAGGTCGTGACAAGTTAGTATCAGAGCTCTGGGTTGCTTAGGTCTCACAACTCACGGACAAACTTGGTAGAGTCTGAGGTATCGGTACGGAGACGTCTGTATTTATCCCAGAGGCTGCAAAGTTAGGATACTTCTCTTCTCTTCATACACTGTCGTGCGTAGTATATTATGTATACTAATCGAGTTTCCATTCTACTCTCTCATAGATGGCGAGGATGCGTGCTTCCCTTGGTTCCGCTCAGCAGCCCGACACTCCTGCTACAGCTCCTACGAGGGGCCGAGGTCGAGGCCGAGATCAGGGCCGTGCTCAGCCCAGAGCAACAGCCCCAGTCGAGGATCCTCAGGTTGAGTACGAAGAGGAGATTCCAGCGGGACCAGCTCAGGTCCCGGAGGGGTTCATAGCTACCCAGTACTTTAGGACGCTCTCGTCCATCTGGTAGGACTTATGGAGAGTATAGCACAGGCAGGACTTCTTCCTACTGCACCAGCCGTCTCTCAGGATGGGGGAGGGACCCAAACTCCTGCCACCCGTACGCCAGAGCAGCTAACTCAGCATTTTCAGACTCCGACACCTCAGCCAACCGGATTAGTTCAGCCTGGTTTAGCAGCACCGGTAGCTGAGGGAGCTGACAAGATAACCCGTCACTTTGGGAGTTTCAGTGGAGCCTCATCTGGAGGCAGAGACTCCTTTGGCAGATGTCATCCTCCCAGGCTCTATCAAACAGCGCTTCAGATATCTCCTCGTGCACCGCCAGCACCTATTAGCGCTCAACCGCTCCAGAGCTTTTAGGGAGGATATCAGGGTCGTCAGGGCCAGTTCCCGAGTCCTCAGCCGCAACAACAAAGATCTTGTCATAATTGTGGTATGCCAGGGCACATTGTCATATATTGTCCCCGAGTCTCTAGTGGTCCTCAGTATCAGGGCCCCCGTGCTATGGTTCCCGTAGCAGGCAGACACCCACCCTCTCAGCCAGCTAGGGGTGGTGGCCGTGGTGCCAGAGGAGGTGGTCAGGTTCTTAGAGGTGGAGCACAGGACACGAGAGGTGGAGGCCAGGATGTTCAGATTGGAGAGGCTCCGCCCCGTTGTTATGCTATTCCTTCCAGACCCGAGGCTGAGGCCTCCGATACAGTTATCACAGGTACAACCTCCGTTTGCAACAGAGATGCTTCGGTATTATTTGATCCGGGTTCTACTTTCTCTTATGTGTCCTCAAATTTTGCCCCTTATTTGAGTATGCCCCGTGATTCCTTGAGTACTACTGTACATGTGTCTACACCGGTGGGTGATTCTATAGTGGTAGATCGAGTCTACCATGCTTGCGTAGTAGTTATTGGTGGTATGGAGACACAGGTTGATCTTTTGCTTCTTGATATGGTTGACTTTGATGTTATACTGGGGATGGGCTGGTTATCCCCCTATTATGCTATCTTGGACTGTTATGCCAAGACAGTGACCTTAGCCTTGCCAGGAGTACCTCGTTTAGAGTGGAGAGGGACTCCTAGTCATTCTTCTGGTAGGGTTATTTCTTATATGAAGGCTCGACGCATGGTCGAGAAGGGTTGTTGGCCTATTTGGCCTATGTTCGTGATTCTAGTGTTGAGGTTCCTTCCATAGAGTTTGTGCCCGTGGTTCGTGAGTTTCCAGAGGTATTCCTTGCTGACCTGCCGGGTATGCCACCCGACAGGGATATTGATTTTTGTATTGAGTTAGCTGAGGGAACTCAGCCCATTTCTATTCCCACGTATCGTATGGCTCCGCCAGAGTTGAAGAAATTAAAGGAACAATTACAGGATTTGTTGGATAAAGGCTTCATCAGGCCTAGTGTTTCTCCTTGGGGTGCTCCAGTATTGTTAGTAAAGAAGAAAGATGGCTCAATGAGATGTGTATTGACTACTGGAAGTTAAATAAGGTTACTATCAAGAACAAGGATCCTTTGCCGAGGATTGATGACTTATTTGATCAGCTTCAGGGTGCGACGGTGTTCTCTAAGATAGACTTGAGATCTAGTTATCATCAGCTGAGGATCAGGGCATCTGATGTGCCTAAGTCAACTTTTCGCACTCGTTATGGGCATTATGAGTTTTTGGTCATGTCGTTTGGGTTGACTAATGCCCCCGCTGCTTTTATGGAGTTGATAAATCGGGTATTCAGGCCTTATTTGGACTCGTTTGTGATCGTGTTTATTGATGATATCTTGATATATTCTCGTAGTCGAGAGGAGCATGAGCA
>ML277310.1:43807-55453 GCA_005239495.1 Nicotiana undulata | reverse complement strand
ATAATGCCGCCATATCTTCAAAGCATGAACAATCGCCTCCAACTCCAAATCGTGCACAGGGTATTTATTTTCATGAACATTCAGTTGTCACGAAGCATAAGCGATAACCCTGCCATCCTACATCAGCACACACCCTAACCCGACGCGTGAAGCGTCGCAGTACACGGTGTACATCCCAGAATTGGAAGGCAATGACAGAATTGGTGCTGAGGTCAAAGCTGACTTGAGCTTCTGAAAGCTCGCCTCACACTCGTCGGACCACCGATACGGGGCGTTCTTCTGAGTCAATCTGGTCAGTGGGGCTGCAATAGAGGAGAACCCCTCCACGAACCGGCGATAATAGCCTGCTAGCCCAAGAAACTCCTGATCTCTGTAGCTGAAGTAGGACGCGACCAACTCTGAACCGCCTCAATCTTCTGAGGATCAACCTTGATGCCTTCTCCGGATACCACATGCCCAAAAATGCTACGGAATCTAACCAGAACTCACACTTGGAGAACTTAGCATACAACTTCTGTTCCCGCAAGGTCTGGAGCACAACTCTCAAGTGCTGCTCATGCTCACCCAGGCTCCGGGAGTAAATCAAGATGTCATCAATGAAAACGATGACGAAAGAATATATATACGGTCTGAATACCCTATTCATCGAGTCCATGAACGCTGCTGGGGCATTGGTCAAACTAAAGGACATCACCAGGAACTCATAATGGCCATTTCTGGTACGAAATGAAGTCTTCGAAACATCTGAAGCCCGAATCCTCAGCTGATGATAACCCGATTTCAAGTCAACCTTAGAAAACACACGAGCACCCTGTAACTGATCAAACAAATCATCGATGCGCGGCAGAGGATACTTATTCTTAATGGCAACCTTATTTAGCTGGTGATAGTCAATGCACATCCGCATATACCCATCCTTCTTCTTCACAAATAAGATTGGTGCACCCCACGGCGACACACTCGGCCTGATAAACCCTTTGACCAACAACTCCTCAAGCTGCTCCTTCAACTCTTTCAGCTCCTTAGGAGCCATACGATAAGGGGGAATGGAAATAGGCTGGGTATCTGGAGCCACATCAAAACAGAAGTCGATATCTCGATCTGGAGACATGCCTGGAAGATCCGAAAGAAACACATCCGGAAACTCTCGAACAACAGGTACTGAATCAATGGTAGGAGATTCGGCGGTAGTGTCCCACACATAAGCAAGGTAAGCCAAACAAACCTTCTCGACCATATGCCGAGCCTTTATGAAGGAAATAACCCGGCTGGAGGCACTAGCTGAAGAACCCTTCAATTCTAGTCTAGGCGACTCAGGCATGGCTAAAGTGACTGTCTTGGCATGGCAATCTAACACAGCATGATAAGGAGATAGCCAATCCATGCCTAGGATAACCTCAAAATCAATCATGTCCAGCAATAAAAGATCTGCTCTGGTATCGAAACCGCAGAAAGTGACCACACAAGACCGGTAGACTCGGTCTACCACCAGAGAATCACCCACAGGAGTGGACACATATAAAGGAGAACACAAGGACTCACGAGGGATACCCAGAAAATGAGCAAATAGTACGGATACATATGAATACGTGGATCCTGGATCAAATAGTATCGAAGCCTCCCTACCACATACTGATATAATACCTGTGATCACGGCGTATGAGGCCACTGCATCTGATCTAGCCGGAATGGCATAAAATCTGGTTGAGGCTCCTGAAGACTGAACTCCCCCAGAGTGAACAGGAACTAACTGACCTCCTCCTGACTGGTCTCCCCCTCTAGGACGACCTCTGCCGACCTGTCCTGCACCTCGAGGCGGTCGGACTGCTGGTGCTGAACTCCTAGGCTGATAACTCTACTGCACTGCCTTGCCCCGATACTTGGGACAAAACCTCCACGTATGACCCGACTCCCCACACTCGAAACAACCTCCTGGTGCTACAGCCTGCTGCCCTAAAGAGGAAGAACCCTGAATAGCTGGAGGGCGGTGTGAACCCTCTGGTAAGGCACTGAAATAGGATCTAGAGGATCTCTGATGACTGGAATGACTGTTGGGTGCACCCTGGGTGGCTGTGGGACGATAGGAACGCTCTGGCATAGCACCGAACTGAGGCCTCGCTGAAATACCCTTGGGAGGTAGTGGAGGTGCTGAATATGAGGGCTTACTGAACTGGCCGCCTCTGAACTAACCTCTACCCCTAGCTGGAGCACCCCTAAAGTCACCTGTGAACCTGGCCCTCTTGTGCTGCTGACCTGGCTGACCCTGCTCCCTGCTTCTCATACGGTAACCCTCAATCCATCGAGCTATCTCGACTACAAGCTGGTATGGGCTACCCATCTCTACCTCTCTAGCCATAGAGGCCCTAATACCTGGATGCAAGCCTGCCACAAACCGGAGAATCTAGCCTCGTAATCAGTCACTGACATATGCCCCTGTTCTAGTCGCTCAAACTGACCCCATAGCTCCTCCCTCTCAGAAGGTGGAATGTATCTGTCTAGAAATAACTGAGCGAACTGATCCCAGGTGACAGGAGGAGAATCTGCTGGCCTGCTGAGAACATATGCCTGCCACCACCTGCGAGCTCTGCCATCCAACAGAAATGTGGTGAAATCCACTCCATGGGATTCCAAAATCCTCATGTTGTGCAGTCTGTCCCTGCACCTATCAATAAAATCTTGGGCATCCTCTCCCCGTTCACCCCCGAAGATTGGAGGGCGAAGTCGGGTCCATCTATCCAACATCTTCTGCTAGTCACCCTTTGCAACTGGCCTGGGCTATGGGGCTGCTACTACGGGCTGCTACTACGGGCTGCTACTACGGGCTGAACCCCTCCCACGGGCGGTGTGCCCGAGGTATGACGTGCTGCTGCTGCCTGACCTGTGGCCTAAGCGGTAGGAGTCTGGACTCCCCCTCCAGCCTGAGAAGTAGCAGGGTCGGCTGGAAATAAACCAGCCTGAGACATAGTGTCCATGAATCTCAGCATACGACCCATGACCTCCTGGAAGCCTGGCCTCGTAATGAAATCCACTGGAGCAGGTGCTACTGGAGGCACCTCATCCTGCTCCTCCATAATAGGGTCCTCTGGTGGTTCCACTGGTGTAGCTCTTGGACGTCCTCGTCCCCTGCCTCGAGCAGGTGCTCTGCCCCTGCCTCTATCCCGACCTTGGGCAGCCGGGGCAGCGGCCTCCTCTGGACCAAGAACATTGGATGCACGCGTCCTCACCATCTGTGAGAGAATAGAAGAATAAGTTTGAGTACATCATAAATTGCACGACATGATATGAATAAAGGGAAGTTTCCTAACACCCCATAGCCTCCTGAAGATAAGTATAGATATCTTCGTACTGATCCGCAAGACTCTACTAAGCTTGCTCGTGACTCGTGAGACTTACGTCAACCTAGTGCTGTGATACCACGTTGTCACGACCCAGAATCCCAACCCGGGTCGTGATGGCGCCCAACGACAGGGTTAGGCAAGCCAACACAATTTACACTAAGTGATACCCTTCCCATCTAACTAACCAAGTCAAAGATTTCCAGTTTATAACAACTAACATGATACTATCCTTGAGTGAGGGTAAAGTCATAATAGATACAAGCCGAAATGAAACATACACATGCATGTACAACCCGAACCCAAAAGATATACATATACACTACGTGTGTGAGCCAGGAACTAGTGCCACGAGTGTCATGAGCAACTACTGAATATACAATGACTACAATATATACAGAGTCTCCTTCTGAATGAAATGGACAGCGAAATATAACAAAAGAGCTCCAGGGTTTCGCTAGGAAGTCGCCGGGAAAGCAGCTCACCGTGAAGTATGGCCACGCTATCAATATCTAGCACCGGCCTGATAATCAGATGTGCCAGCCTCCGGACCTATACAGTCAAGTACAGAAAGGAAAAGAAAGTGCAGCATGAGTACATATTAAATAAATATGTACCCAGTGAGTATCCTGCCTAAACTCGAAGAAGTAGTGACGAGAGGTCGACTCGATACTCACTAAGGTCCAGCAGTGATAACATATGATAGAATATGATGAAATGCAGTAGGCATGTCAGGGAAATAAGCAACGAGTATATATATATCAAAAGCAGGAAAAGAATCCAAACAATTTTCGAACTAAACAATAAAGCATTTTCAAGGTAAGATCGCCGAACGAAACAAAATCATAGATTCTTAGATCCGCCGTGGCGTACGGCCCGCTCCCATAAGGTACCTTCTACACTCGCCGTGGCATACGGACCGATCCCATATTCATTTCAATTTCTTTTCAACACTGCCGTGGCGTACGGCCTGATCCCATATATTTCAATTACTTTCCAATTCCGTCGTGGCGTACGGCCCGCTCCCATATGTTTCACAATTCTTTCAATTCTGCCGTGGCGTACGGCCCGCTCCCATATGTTTCATAATTCTTTTCAATTCTATCGTGGCGTACGGCCCGCTCCCATATATTTCACAATTTATTTTAAATTCCGCCGTGGCGTACGGCCCGCTCCCATATATATTTATTTTAATAAAGCCTCAGAAGAATAACATGATGCAAAACATAATTTCATAGTACATATGGCGTTACAATAAATCATATGAAGCATTACAAGGAAACCATATCAGCCATTACAAGAAAAGGCATATAAGGCATTACGAGAAAAGCATACAAGGCATGATGTGGGCCTAACTACCCGGACATAACAACACTAGCTGCTACGTACGAACTCTCGTCACTCGGTGCGTATGTATCCCCCAAACAATTTACACATAGCATATACATCAGCTATGGGGACAATTCCCTCTTACAAGGTTAGAGGAGACTCACCTCGTGCCGAATCTACCCCTCGGACCACCATTTGCGCCCGAAACTCCAAACTCTATGCCCGAGGTCTCGCAACTAGTCAAAAGGTATACAATAACATCAATGCATGCACAATGTGATAAATTATCCTAGCTATTCAATAGAATCGCCATTCTTGAAGAATTCCCAATTTCCAACCCCGGTCTCTCATGATCAAATTCCAAAAATTCTCGAATGGATCACTCACCCATAGCCTAAGGATCACTAAGGTGCGATTTCTACTTGAATTCATGGCCTAAAATGGAAAATCACAAAATCCTCAAGAACCCTAAAATTACTACCTAATTCTATGGTTTTTAGATGATTTAGTAGTGAATTTAACTAAGAATTAATGTTTGAAACTAGTAAAACTATGGAATTTACTTACCTCAATAACAGTGGTGGAAGGTCCCTTGAAGAGCTCTCTAAAAACTTGAGGAGGAAGATGAAAATGGAGGAAAAATGCTAAGTCCCGTATTTTTATAAAACTGCCCAGGGATTTCTTAACTGCGATCGCGACAAGGGGCATGCGATCGCGAAGGCCAACAGGCCAGACCTCTGCGATCGCGGCAGAGGTCCTGCAATCGTGAAGGACGACTGGCCAGACCTTTGCGATCGCGGCAGAGATCCTGCGTACGCGAATGCCAACTGGCCAGACCTCTGTGATCGCGGCAGGGGTTCTGCGATCGCGAAGAACAAACTCACCCGGCCTAGACGCGACTCTATGCGATCGCGATAAAAGGCTGCGATCGCGAAGGTGTGGAACCCAGACCTCTGCGATCGCGAAGGGGAAGCTGCGATCGCAGAGAACAATCAACAGCCCAGCAAAATCCTTCTCCGCGATCGCAACCCACCTTCTGCGATCGCAGAGAAGGAAACCAGATAGCAGAAATTCTGGTTTTTCCAACTTAGCTCCCGGGGGTCTAAAACACACCCGAGCCCCTCGGGACCCCGTCCAAAAGCACCGGCAAGTCTGTATTCATGATACGGACTCGCTCGAACTTTCGGAACATGAAGAACAACAACGAAACTCAAAATTCAACCCCAAAACCAAATTGAATCAACTTAAGAACTTAAGAAATTCTAGAATTCACTTCAATACGCCGAACCAGCCTAAACTACTCGGAATGACTTCAAATTTTGCAGACAAGTTATAAATGACATGACGGAACTATTCCCGGTCTCGTAATTTCATTCGGACCTCGGGAACATAAAATCACCTTTCAAGCCAAATTTCAAATTCTTTAAAAACCTCAAAACTTCATTAACTCAAATTTTCTCATTTTGATCCGAAACAATTCAAATCAAGTCCGTTTCTTTCCAAATTTCGCAGATAACGTATATAACATATATTGAACCTGTTCCGAGCGTCGGAATCATAATACGGGCCCAACAGCACATGTTTCACATCAAGGTTCAATTTCATAAGCCTTTAATATTTTCATAAAACAATTTTCTTTAAAAATTCGTTTCTCTTACTTGGGTCCTTAGAATTCGATTCCGGGCATACGCCTAAGTCCCACATTTTCCTACGGACCTTCCGAGACCGTCAAATCACGGATCCGGGTCCGTTTACCAAAAATGTTGACCAAAGTCAACTTTATTCAATTAATTTATCAAAATTTAACTCTCAATCAAGTTTCACATAAAGGCTTCCCGGCTACGCGCCTGGGCTGCGCACGCACATCGAGGTGAGGTTAATGGAAGCTTTCGAGGCCTCGGAACATAGTCAAAATTAGATGCACATAAGATGACCCATTTTTGGATCATTACACTTCTGCTTGACTCTCTCTCTCTTAACACTAGTATTTTCTAGTTAAGTTTACCACATCCTAAACAATATGTTTCAATTTTTGTTAAGATTCTTATTGTTTCTTTTGTGTTTTTATTTATGGTTCTATTGCCTACCATGTAAATAGTATGCCTACTCTCTTTCTATGATCTCTCTTCTTCTTCTAGCCTAGCATGATTCTTGTCTTTCTCTCTATGATTCATTATGGCCTATGTTACTCTTTACTTCTTCTTTCAGCATATTTAACATCTCTTCATGTATTTTTCTCTATCAATTGACTGGCTTCTAATGCACTTATAATATTTAGTATTCTCAGATTTCTATCTATAATATATGATAAACTCTTGGCATATCCTGTGAAAATATGTAACTTTGTTCTAATGACTGATTACTGCAAATATGCTGCTAATACTTGTCCCCAATCCCTTTCCCCTCTTTGTGCTTGCTTTTTCTTGAAATCTACATACTTGCTGTGTTGTGGCCATTCTACTGTTTCCTTTTCAAACTAATTTTACAATAAAAGATCTTTATACTATTCTTTAAAGTCCTGTTACTTCAAAACTCCTTTTCAAAACTTAACTCTTTTTAACTACTCCTTCCTGCACTTCACAATACTCTTAGACATTTAGGATCCACCCCCTCGGTGTGAGCATTGCTTAGGGACCTTGAGTTCCCTCTGAACTTTGACACACTGAGGCAGGTAATTCTACATTGCACCTATCTCAACTTTGGCAATTGCTGGGTGCTGGTATTGGCCAGGGTCCTCACAAAGACCTTAGCTTTGCTGCACCCAGGCTATGTAAGGCTGCAAAGCTCAAAAGGGGTGGGGTTGGAAGGTTGGTCCTGTCTGAAGGCTCTCTATAGAATAACTTCTTATTTTTCTTTGCAATTACTGTAATTCATTTTCTATGGTCTGTAATAATTTGTAAATAAACTATTTGGGCTGGATAGTGAATATGGGAGGGAATTATGCATGTTTAGTGTAGTATGGGTAGAAATCATGACTTAGGCTTATTTCCTTTTGTGCGCAATAGTATCATGCTTAGGACATGCATACCATACATTAAATCATGTTCAGGTTCTTCATTTTAACATATCTATTATATTCACGCCTAGTATAACCTAATGAGTAACAAAGACTGTCATAATGTATTGCTCATGCATTTTATAAACATGACATATAGAAACCATGTCTTAAGGTGATACTTTGTGCATTAGATATCCTACCCTTAAGACTTTTTGTTTGTCAGAACCTGAACGCCTAGTTAACACAATTTAATAATCTCATAAAATTGGTTAACCTACTTAAAACAATTTCTTGCAAACATGTATTTATTAAAATCAGAATCCAAATGTTCATGTTCACTCTTTTAAAAATAGGTAGGCAATGTATACAATGCCTAGGCAAACCTTAGGCCTAATACGTATTAAAATCAAATCGATTATGTTATTCTAGTTGAATCACTTCCTATAAGCATTTTTAACCCTGCTGCTCCCAGTCCTGTTTTACCTAACTGAAGTTCATTTTACTTTTATTAAAATCCCTGATCTATTTTTAACAGTCTCGAAGTTGTGCATCTATTTCCTTTTACTGATTTTTCAGTGATTCTTGTTCTATTATGTTTTCCAACTACCGAGTTTTCAAAATATGTCCCACTCTGCTCAAAATCATGCCATTTCGAATCCTTGCTCTATAGTTGTATAAAGTTACTATATTTTGATACCACTCCCCTACTTCTTTTGCTACAGTCCGTTGAAAAATAATAGCTATTACTCTATGTCGAGCCACTGTATTATATTCACTTATCCTTTAAAATTATTTCAAACCCACGCTTTAATAACTTTCATCTATGTTTACTGAAAGCTTTAAATCACTGCATATTTCTAAGTTTTACTGCTACCTTTAGCTACTGTATATTTTGAAATCAACTATCAGTTTTTTTAAAGTTTCAGTCTTCATTAAGTTTTCTAATCCAGACTCCTACTATTTTACTAAACTTCCTATTTTCGAACTCACGTCTTGAGACCTTAATCGTACTTGAGACGTGCCATTTACATGTATATGTGTGGAGGGATCTGTGATCCTTTCCTTGTCTTCATATGTTCCCTTTTATGTGTAGTCCTACTTNAAGCCCTTACCCAATCTATGGTAACGCGAACTAGTTCATGAGTTATCAACTCTAGGTGCCCTAACGCACCATAAAAATCGTTAGGTGGCGACTCTTCCTTAAACCTCTTCCTTTAAGGAGTTGTCCAAAATGTCATAAACCCGATCTCTCCGTACCTAACCCGTGCGATAGAAAAAGGGGGCGCGACATCATGGCGACTCTGCTGGGGATCTTCCCTAGGCTTATACCATTACAATTTGCTTTGTGAATTTGGACCTTTAAATGCTTACGCCTTTCCCTATTCCCCGTTATATGCCGTTATTTGTTTACTTTTAGAGGTATTTATTTCACCTGAACGTAACTGACATATCTTCATGTTTTCTTTGTAACCGTTTTCCATTATAACTGTTGTATTTCCTTTCTTTACTGTTTTCCTCAACGTGAAAATACATGCTTATTTGTTTTAATTCTTATTATTACATATCCTGCTCTGCATTAATATTCCACTCGTGCCAAACAAATCCTATAGCAACTCTTATAATGAGTGGTTGCGCTATTATAATATTATCACCCCTAAATTCGAAAAGGCGTATTTGCGGTAAAACTAGTCGATCAGCGATGCAGTCGACAGTTCCGTGCCTTCCCCCTTGAGTTGTCCGCTCAAGGGTACCAGTCTAAAACCCTAATAGAAACCTTACTCTATTGTATGTTTCATGCATCATGGTCAAACCTAGCCAGGCTAACGTGCTGTCCGCACAATAGCCTTTAAGATAGCCTCGTCCAAAGTCCATTAGGTTTCCCCGGAACCCAAAAGGACGCTTTCACGTTCTGTGCATTTATTTGGAGAACCTAAATGCTCATTGCTAATTATTGATGTTAAATAGTCGAGTCTGGTGGGGGTAAGGGCCTAACCTGTTTATTTTGCAGAGATGAGGCACGAGGTCCCTAGATTCGGCATGGTCACCAACATCCACCCAAAACTTCTAAATTGGTGGGAAGACTTGCATTCAAGCTACCAAACAGCAGTCAGAAAACACCTGGGCAGCTTGCCCTCTGTTTTGGACATTCAGCCTAATAACATGATGATAGAGGCTGCCACCTTATTCTGGGATTGTGATCGGTCGATTTTTCAATTTGGGAACAATGAGATGACACCTCTGCTAGAGGAGATAGGGGGTTTAGCTGGTTTGCCTTGGGAGTCTCAAGGGTTATTGATGCTTGAAAACCGAACAGGCCGGGGTTTTCTCAAAATGATGGGACTCAAGAAGAATATGGATTTATCCTGCTTGAAAGACTCGTACATCCCTTTTGAATTTTTGTACGAGAGGTATGGCCGTAGTCATTATTACCGAACATACCAGGAAGAGTTCGCCTTCACCTCTCTAGGACACATTCACCGCCGGGTATTCTTCTTCATATTCTGCTTTTTGGGATTGATGGTCTTCCCGACAAAGAAAGGGAGAATCTACACCAGCTTGGCTATGGTTACCAAGACTTTGATGGAAGGGATCGACGGACAAGATTTCAGCATTGTACCCATGATTGTTGCTGACATATACCGAGCTTTGGAGAACTGTCAATGAGGAGCAAAACATTTTGAGGGTTGCAACCTGCTACTTCAGCTTTGGCTCACCGAGCATTTGCAAAGGGGTGACTACCGTCAAGACATACATAGGAGAATTTGGGATGATCATATTGTTTTCCATCATCCAAAGCGTATGAACTACATCCCCGACATGTTTGCACAACCAGAAAATGCCAAGGAATGGGTTGAGTTATTGGGAGATCTGACCGAGGATCAAATCCAATGGATGTTCGAGTGGTTCCCGACCGACGAATTCCTCATTCGGACTAGAGACACCCCGTTCCTGATATTGATTGGTCTTAGAGGGACATACCCTTATGTCCCGATTCGCGTCATGAGGCAGGAAGGGAGGAAGCAAGTCGTCCCAAGGGTCGAGAAAATGAGTCATCTCAGGGAAGACTTCCAAGATGACGACAGCCCTCACAAGTGTCAAGCTCAGCAATTGTGGCACTACAGGATCCGGTTGGAGAAGGATACTATCGAGCCTGATAGGTATCACGCTGGTTTCTCTCCTTACTATCTGGGATGGTTGGAAGATAACTTGGGAGGCAGTATTGAGCCAGGTTTCGCTCGAGGACATAGGGTCATAGACGAGAAAGCCGAGGCAACAACTAGGTTCAACCAGCTGCGCAAAAGGCTCCGTGACTATGAAGAAGATCATCACAAAATCCACATAGCCAACAAAAAGCTGATCGAGGAATGGAAGGACATGGCCATCACTTCCACCAAGAGGCTAGCACACTTGGAACGAGGCATAGTGGACTTGGAGGAAAAGTTCCTTAGGAGGATCGATACTTGTCAAAAGACCGAGGGAACTGAAGTAGGAATTCTAGCCAAGACCTATTTGCTGCTGGGACTCTGCGAGATGGGAATGATGATCAAAGCAAGTAGAGGTTCCGAGTCTAGGGAAGGTCCTTCTGAGACCAAATAGATAGGATTTGTCTTTACTTTGCTTTTGATGTAATAAGGCCCCTGGACATTAGTAACATTTTACATCTTCGTATTTTTTAGAGTCAAGTTGGATTTGTCTATTTTATTATCAATAAAATGAGGCATTTATTATTTAAGTTCTCCAAATTAATTTGTCGCTAGGCCTACCTCGGCCATAAAAGAGGTTCCCCAACTTAGGATGTGTTTTACATTTTCGCATTACGTGTTTAAATTACCGAAATATTCTTTATATCTTCACTAACTTCACTGCCTTTTTTGTTAGTTATTCCCCTTCCCCAAAGGTTAGTTCGTGCACTCTGGCATCAACAGCTTATTGCACCAGATCAAAGGGCCCTCCTCCTACTCCTCCTCCCAGTCCTCCCAAAGG